>JABFEB020000008.1:14661786-14674700 GCA_019775895.2 Stomatorhinus ivindoensis | reverse complement strand
TGCCGTCTCTCCTTTCGGTCTCCTTCATTCCCCGACAGTCCTTTTCATCTCGCTCCCTCTCTACTTCTCTCTCGCTCCTTTTCTCCTCGCATTCTCCGCTTCATGGGACAGTGATGTGTTACATAAGGCGTCGAGAAGCCGGGCAGAGCTGGTAAAACTGGGTAAGATTCAGGTATTTACTGCCTGCCTGGCCATTGATCTTTCTGCATTAAGGACTATAACCGGCTTGATGTTTTCACTGTTTAATTAAATTTTAATAAATAAAACATATACTTATGGTATATATTTACCACGTATGAGTTGTTTTCTGCAGGATGTTTCCGGGACAAGCTTTGGACCTTTGCAACCCTGTACAGCACAAGTGGTTCAGCTCATGAATGAATGAATATTTGGATAACATTTAGGCACTTAATGTAACATCCATCCATATAATAAAAAAATCCTTTAGTTTTTCCTAAAAGTATGGTTTGATTTACATATGCAGCTTAATGTGCAATTTTACCACATTTCCTTACAAGGAATCAACCCATTTGGCAGAGAGATCGATCTATAATAACGAATGTATCATCCCTGAATAAAACTTCCCTCTCACCTTAATGTCGTAAATCACACACACACACACACACAGAAATGCTGTAATGGGAAGATCGGGTGGAAAACCTCATACATACAGCAGAAATGATGCAGATTCCAGGTATGAGTGCTTACATTTCAGTGACATTGCTTACATTTCAGTGACATTTCTTTTACTTAGATAATTCATTACTTATAAATACAAAGAGAGAAAGACAGACACCCAGTTCGTTCAGAATGAACTGATGTTTAAAGAAATTTGTACTTCAGAGATTTCCTTTCATTCACTGTGTATATAAACCTTGATAAAATCCTCCAAATTTTCAGCTAAAAATAAAAAAAGCAAATGAGACATGCATGGTTTCCATGGAAACCCCCCACCTCATACATGGTGCACCACCAAAATCTAGAGAAAGCACTGACGTATATTAGAATAGTTTTGTGTAA
This sequence comes from Stomatorhinus ivindoensis, assembly GCA_019775895.2. Lineage (NCBI taxonomy): Eukaryota > Metazoa > Chordata > Actinopteri > Osteoglossiformes > Mormyridae > Stomatorhinus > Stomatorhinus ivindoensis. Next base: position 14,673,680 of record JABFEB020000008.1, on the reverse strand, counting down.
TTGCACTAACTTTTGTCTCTACTTTTAACGAGTAGTCTGACACTATCCTCATTAAACCCCACAGCATAAGACCTCTTGGGAGAGTCTTCGTGAAAGACAAGGACAGATATACTCACTATGGCAATTCACTAGCTAAGATCTAAGGCTAAAAGTAAGGCGGCCAAATTGTAGGATCTCCTTCAGGACTGTGGACCATATGTGGATTCTGGTTGAAAGAATGGCAAGAGTCTGCAAGGCTGTCATTGAAGTAAAAGGGGGCAATTTTGAAGAATAAAACTTGAGAACATTGTTCTCAGTATTGAACAGTTCTCTTGGTTGTAATTGCATTTGATATGTCTTCATTGACTTGAGAACTTTAACTATGAGTGAGTAACATAGCTAAATGGTGATGGGGGCACAGTGGTTCGCACTGTTGCCTCTACCTCTGGTGCCAGAGTTTAAGTCTCCAACATGGCTGTGTGTGTGTGGAGCTTGCATGTTCTCCCTTTGTCATTATAGGGTTTCCTCCAGGTACTTCAGGTTCCTCCCATTGTCCAAAAACATGCTGCGGTTAACTGTCAAACTGCCTGTAGGTGTGCTCGTGTTAGTGACTGGTGTGTGACTCCGGCCTGCACTTGGTCGGCGCCCCATCCTGGGTTGTTCCCTGCCGTGTGCCATAGTCCCCGGGATAGCCTCGGACCCCCCGTGACCCCCGAATAGGATAAGCGGTTACAGAAAATGGATGGATGGCAATAGAGACAAATGCATTAAAAGCAGGTGTGTCAAGGCTATTGACTGTTACTGTGCATGCATACAATGAGGCGCATTGGCTTAGTGGGTGATACTGTAGCCTTGCACCGGCTCTGTGTGAATGCAAGACGAATTTACATGCTCCCTCCATGGTATATGGGTTTACTCTGGGTCGTCCAGTGTCTTCCCAAAGTGCAAAGACATTAAGTTAGACTAACTAGTGTCTCTAAATTATCCACAGAGTATGTAATATTTTTTGTGTGTGATGTCTACGCATGTGCCCTGTGAAGAACTGGTATCCCATCCAGCATGTTCCTCAGACCAACCTCTTTATTTTTGAAACATTGTACATTCTGTTCTAATGTGAATCCTGTGAGGTGTGTTGCCTGGGAAACTCTCCAATCCCCCTACCCCCACCTCTGACCCTGACCAGACAAAAGCCACTAAAAAATATTTAGATACGTTCCCATAAAAATCTTCGACTTCATTTTGAAAATTGCAGTAACATTGATGATGTACTGAATTAATCATTTTTGCTTTCAGTATGAATGAAAATAAATATTAATAGAACAGTGCTTTTTAATCAGGAAAAATAACCTCTGTAATGTTTGGCTTAGATTACAGTAACATCCAGCATCTTCTACACATGATCCATCTTAATAAATTGACAGAGTAGAGAACAGCTTGGACGATGCCGGGCGCTTTCTACGTAAACTGCCTTTGCGTCTTCTGGTTTCACTGCATGCTATTAATTAGCAAATGAAAGTGTCAACGTGTGGAAGATTTATATGATAACCGATAAACAGCTAATATTATTTTTCCTTACTGTAGTCCCGGTCCGTGTTTAATTTTTATTATTCCAACTGAAACTGCCAAGAAGGATTTACAACTGGGAGGATTTATGATGACTATGCTGCCATCTAGAGGATAACGAAAGAAATTCAACCTTAAAGCGGAAAACTTAACCGAATTTAGTTATAAGAACAGAGGCACCCTAAAGGAGGGTGGGGAGGGAATGGGGAACTGACAGAGACAGGGACCCTAAAAAACCTGGAACGTGATTGGATTGATCTGGGTTGAGGGGGCGGTTACACTTTCATTGGGCCCAGATCTCCAGCAGCTTGGATATCACACTGTCTGCTGTATGACGTTAAACTAGCATTAAACTCGACAAAACATAGGAATTATGGCTTTCTGACATTTTATTAATTTCTCTTCATAGCTGCACAGGCGCCATAACTTCTGAGATGTTTATTTTTGCAGGTAACAGTGTGGATTTGGAAACAGCTTATTTCACATGTAGCAGCAAGTAAGTTTTGCAAGAATCCTCATGGATACTTACATAATCTACCCCATGGACCCCTGTCATCCCTGGATCTCCTTTACCTTGAATTAACCGGCCCTTAGTCATCTCTGCAACCCTCAGCTGTCATCAGAGTGTGTCTGCAGCTAAGTGCAAATACTCAACCTCACAGTTATACCCTCTCAAGCTGGAGCGATACAACAGGGGACATTCGGGGACAATGAGCAGGGACACAATCTATCCCATTTAAAAGAGCTTCTTCAGAAATAGATAAAACTGACACACAAAGCAAGCTGCACAATAGGAAGTGGATTCAAATATTTGTGTCATTTTTGTCTATTACATCTAAATTGATAAGGAAGAAACAAAATATATGCATCACAGGTTTTTAATTAAATTAAATTAATATTTGAGGTTGGAAATGGGAATCAGTTGCATCTCTTTGGCCAAATTTGGCTCTGTGTGAAGAGTTTTGGTGGTACAGTGGCTGGGCAAGTTTCTCAGAATTTTCCAGTATTCATCCCCAGACCAAAGGCAGCATGTTGTGATGAATTAATTAGTGAAGATTTCTTCTCCTGTGTTACTGTGCATTGTCTCTGGAGGCGGTTCGGCTGAGCCAAGAAATCAACATCAAAGGGAAAGAGAGAAAGATGCTGCGATATATTTTGGTGTAGTTTTCTGGTGTAGGATCTGAGCATCCTGGAGGGACATCTTAATGTATTATTTAACACTTTTCTTAAAAATCATAAATCAGGACAGGCTGGTTTATAGTTTTCTCTGTAACCGGCACACCTGCAGTGGTCTACTTAAATGTTGTGTTCAGTCAGAAGGAGGCACTACCTTTTTGCACTTAACAATCAGCTCCAGTCACTAAAATAGAATCTGCAGAGGAAGTGGACCTGTGGGGGTCCAAGAAAAATCTGGAGAATATCGCTGGAGGCTGAATCGGAGGAGGCAGGAGAAAAAAGAAAGCCCTCCTGGTCAAGCCTGGAAGGATGTGGCACTGCAAAAAGAGCTTCAGATGCAGTGTGCCTGGAAGGATGTTCCACTGCAAAAAGTGCTTCAGATGAATAAACGTGATATGCCACATCTGGCCATCCATTGGTTCTAGAATCTACCAGGACCTCAGGACAAAGACGAAATGCTTTTGGACCTTTTCGAACTACCCTTGGTTCAGTGGGTAAAAGTTTCGTGGTCTGGCTCATTGGGTAGCTCTGTGTTGGACCGGAACCAGTCCTGCCTCTTATCCAGTGCTTCCTGTTCAAATTTTCAGGCTCACCAAAGACGGCTGAGTGCATCTTTCATTACATGTCCCATTCACTTGTTCTGTCCAGGGCTAAATGAAGCCCATTTTAAAACTGCTTTGTCTACTACTTGTATTGGGAATATATTTCTTGGACAACATTATTTTATTCCTGAGTACAATTCTCATTGTTAATTTTAAAAAAGATGACACTTTATTCATACATAGTACTAAATATAGTATTAATCCAAGAGAACCCATAATAAGCCTCTGGATTCAATAATCCTTCCAAAGTTTGTAGTTCCTATTTTGCCCAATAACTACAGGCTTTCTTAAAACTCACCACACAGTTAAATCATTTTACTTTGCACAAGTGTGATTTAAGTATTATTTATTCTTGTAAAACAACTGATCTTCTGTGGCAAGACCTAACGTACAACTGCTCTTTATGTACAGCTTGGAGATCGCACAAATGCTGCCAGCATGAATTCAAACGCCCTTTGTTGTGCTCCAGTGATTGGTTCATTGTTTATCCAGGCTTGCCACGAAACATCAATAGGTGTGAGCAAAGACCAGAAAAGCTTCCTGACAATTCTTCAGCAGTGTAGCCTGAGCTGTGCAAATGGGTATCATAGCTGCAGTTATTTTCTTAGCTTGACCCTACACAAATCGAACATTCAACTCAGTGCACACCATAAATACTCAAGACATTTAACAGCACATCTTTAACAACAACAACATGTTTAAAGGAAAAATGCATTTTAATCAATCATTTAATAATTAACGTGCTCTCATTTATAATGTAACTTTCTTAAAACACTAAACTATTATGTGAGACGCTGTTATAGAAGTCCCATTTGTTCGTCAGATGTCTAGCAGGTCACAAAATACAAGGCGAGGAAACAATATTTCCTTTGTTGTGTCCAGCTGCACATAGCAAATTGATGCAATCATACTTGTTTTCTGTGTTCTCCGCCCAATTCGTTTATAACAAGCAACCTTGAGCCAGCTAACAAAGTGACCATTTAACCTACAGGAAGAAAGCCCTGAAACTGAAATTGGTCTATTTAAAATATTTGCAGGCCTATCATAAATAACATTTTAACCTCATGCATATTGGATGAGCCGTTGGAAAGATCGATAATTGAATCATTGATAATTGAATCCTTTCTTGCAAAAAGAAGCAACAGAGAATGGCAACAAGTAAATACAAATGAGGGAAATGAGAGAATAAGCAAATTTAGTAAGTGAATAAAAACAGGTGGTATGCCACAGATGCCCACTGAGCCTTAAAATCAGAGTCATTTTGGCAGATAATAACAGCGTTTGTCCTTTTGCAGTTACACATTCGTAAAATCTCTTTTAAAAATGTCCCTTAAACAGAATCATTTCTGATGGCATCATTGCATAACAGTCACTGTATTCTATTTCATCCATCATTACAAATCAAGAGAAGCTTATACGAAGTGAATATTTTATTTTGCACTGTCCCTGTTTTAATAAACATATAAAATAAACAAGCAAAAAAAAAACAAACAAACAAAACAAATAGTCCCTAAGACATTCAAATATATAAATATATCTAAACATATAATCTGGGGACAGGCTTGGTTTCCCCTTTTTTGTGATTATCTGCCCCCCATTGAGGTGTTATTTGAGTCAGATGAGTATGAACAATGTCTAACTGCATTTTATTCTTTGCTGCCTTGGGATTTTTTCTTCTGGTCATCTTTAACTACGGTTTGCACGATTATGATGTAATTAGCATGCCAGTCTACTTAATTAGTCTTATAACAAAATCATTAGCTGGTGCACTCTGGGGCTATTTTCAGAAAGCAAGCTATACTGTGTACCAAGTCTTATAGATTGTACCCATTTAAATAATACGCATGTGTTGCTAATTGTGATATATAGCTAATTAAAATATTCATATAGGCTAGTAGCTGATTCTGGACATGAATATAAATGCGGACCTTGCTTGACGGGGGTGGGATTAAGGGTGACATCACGAGAGAAAATCTAATATTTCAGTGAAGTAAAATCACTTCGGTTTTCGTGAACTGACCGTGAACTTGGTGAGTAGCATTGTGATTTTATGAGATAGAAATATATTTGCACATCTATATTAAAATATTTTTGTTAATCTATAAAGATACATACCTGAAAAGGTAAAAGAGCACATACAGCTATAAATATGTTGTCAGTTACAGATTTATTTACTTTTTAAATTTTTATTTCATCCTAATGATTACATTACTAATTCTTTGTGTAGCGTTAAATACGTGGGCCTATTAAATATACCGTTCTCTTGCGCGCTCACGTCTCGTTGCCGCTGTTGTCCGTTGTTTCTGCATATATAGGGATAACGTTAAAAATGAAGGCTTCCCTGGGAGCAGGCTTGGTTTTCTGTTTTGCGATTTTCAGCCTGGGTAAGAATATTGCCGATGAAACAAATGCATCATTTCCACGAATTCGCACACTTGGAATGACCACTTTTAAATTGCGTTGAATAAAAAAAATAGCTGGAATAATTTTGCCATTGTATTTTTTATCACACTTCTTCCTGTATGCACACACGTATATAGCCATTTATATGGTTACTTGTTGCGCTTAATGAACCTTTTTCCTTTAGGCTCTGCACTCCGTTGCTATAGATGCACCAATTACTCTGGACACTGCACTAATGTTCAGGACTGCAGCTATGAGGACGCTTGTCTTCAGTTATTTGAAAGAGGTACTTTGTTAAACGTACTTTATTCCAGAATATCTAGACGCGCCTAATACAGGTGAATTTTAAGCACATCAGTCATTATTCCCCAGATGGCACACATATGTTGAAACGACATCGATTCCATATCAGACAATTAAGAGGTTGAAACAACGCTGATCTTCAATCTTTCACTTCATATCAACATTAAATAAAGGTTTTGCCACCATCGATTTTTCAATATTGAAAATCCGACCAAAGATCAGTTCAATTTCAACGTTGATAGTTTAACACTGATCATAATTCAACGCATTTAACTATAATTCAACGTTGAAACAATAACATGATGTTATCTCGGCCGTGCTTCGGGGGTTTCACGATATTTCATTTATCCGTGGTGCAGGAGGGAAGATTATCCGCCAGTGCATCCGGCACACGGACTGTGAAAACGCTCGACTGTCTCAGATGTTTCCTGCGGTGTCCTCCTTCACCTTCAGTTGCTGCAATAATAACTTGTGCAATGGCAGTCCCGCCGCCATGATCTCTAAGCCTATACTGGGGACGTTGGCGTCCCTCCTTGTCATCTTCTGGTGCCTGCTTTAAAACTTTGGGAAACAGCTCAATTTTCACAGTCTAACTGTATCACTAATTATCTGGGGTGTGTTGCTGGATAGGAAACGAAAACGCTGCAAATAACATTCCAGATCTCATTTTATGCTTGTTTCAAGCACGTTTGTATTAATCCGGGTGTAATAACAAGCCACCAACGGCGGGATCATTCATTTTATTGCAGTTGTAATTTTTGTGCGTGCTTGGAATGGATTGACGGATGGATTGTTTTTCTGTAAAAGCATAATGACCGTTTAAGGACAACTTGAGAAAGTCTAAACTTGTGCTGATCATATTGAAATGCCGTGCATAACAGGTCAGAAGAAAACGTTCTAAATGTGGTAAATGCAGGGTGTGTCTTGATAAAAAGGAAATGTTCGTAGTAATTTTCATAAACTGTGCTTTTCTGAGAAAATGTACGAAACTGAACAATCCTCTTTTGTGTGTGTAAATATGGACTTTGGCATTTTAGATCTTTAAGCAAAACGGGATTGTGATGAATTTTGTATTTTTCTCTGGTTTTCTAAAATGTTATGAAATAATGTGCATAGGATGCATTTAAATGGATGCTGTTTCACGCAACACTTTGCCTGCTTTTTGGTTTGGTAAATCAAGCAAGATTTTTTTTTCAGTTGGCATATAGATCAGGTGCAGTATTGGGAATATAACCGTGTATAAACATTGGGAGACAGCGGCCCCAGACATTTTACTTTGATCGTTTGTGTTCACTATGTTTTCGCTTGATGAATACTGTTTTTGTTAATGTCCCCAACACAGTTATAATGAAAAGACACAGTGCAGTAATTTATTTCACCCACATTACAACCAAGAACAGTCCTTGAAAGATAAAAGGCCAAGTAAAATCCACATATCTTCATCCCTCTGTAGTGAAGAAGCCAGGACCATCTTGGCATTAGAGAGACACCCCCCCCCCCCATTTCCCTATCCACCAAAGTGAAAGACATTGCTGGAGGAGACTTCTCAATTAAAACAGATGAATCCCTATTCATTCACCTAAGAGCCATAGTTAATTCATATTCATTCTCTCTTGCATTATATCTTGAACAAAAGCCTTGAGGTTTATACTTATAAGGGATAAGGAAGCAAACATTTTTAAAAGTACATAAACCATATAAAAATACAAAAGCATTGAACACTACAGTAGCAATATTATGTTGGAGTCTAAATTTATATATGAAGCATAATAAGTATTCCATGTTGCCAAAAATGCAGTGTTAAATACAGCATATTTCTATTTAGGTGTCAACAGTGAATTCACTATGACCCTAACATGTATTATTTCAGTTAAAAACATGTGTAATTAAGTATAAAATAGACTGTTTACCAAAACAGCAACACATTTAAAATATGCTAGACAGTACCAATTAGCAAAGAAGTTATAAGAGTGATGTTATTTGATTAGCTAGGTAATGACCTGAATAAGCCTCTCTGCAGTCTTAAAGTATCACTGTCCAAACTTCACCCGCAATGCACGCGGCCCCCACGGCCGTAGCGATGTCTTCACGTTAAACAGGGAGCGGCAATGACACCAATGCACGCGGCCCCCACGGCCGTAGCGATGTCTTCACGTTAAACAGGGAGCGGCAATGACACCAATGCTCCGCTGCTGATGCACTGAAAGGCACCGTTAAGCAGAGAGCTGGATTGAGCCCATGTTCTCCTCCCTGTGGCTGGGTGCTCCTGATGGTCCAGGTCTTTGCTTGCTTTCTGAGGGATGAGTTATTTTCGATTTCTTGGTGTAGGTCGGGTCACACACTCAATTCCTACTTGTGGGTTTCAATGCTCAGAAGATTATGGAAACATCTCTGCTTTTTTATTTGTTTGAACGGAAAGACAAAAACACGATGGAATCTGTACTAACTGTGAATATATTTTACTTTAACTTATATAGTTTTTTTACTATTAGCTAATAAGATAATACTTTGTATCAGAAATCAGTGTCATATACTATGCTTATATACCTGAAGTCAGTCACTCTTTTATCAAATTGCAAAAAGAAAACTGTCAGTAATTGTGCTTATTAACCTGTTACAAGTTGGTAAGAGGGAGGGTGTTGTGTTCTTTCTTGAAATGTCAATTTCAGAGGTGCCTTGTGAAGTAAAGCCTGTAAGACTGGGGTACAAAAAAGTCAGGACTTACTCTTCTAAGCATTAAAAGCATTTAACAATAACAAGGTGGCTTGGTTAATTGAACTTCATCCAACCCAATAGAAAAAAATGTATGAAGTATTCCGAAAGTTAGAAAAAAAAGGGGTAGGTTTGGAGGGTCAGAGAGTTTCATAAAAAACATGAAAAAAAAAAAGTTAAATAAGTTAATGGCACACATTCACCAATCCAGCTCAGAATCCAGTTTAAAAGGAATCAGTTACATTCAGCTCTGTCAACACCAAGACCATTTTACAGCAACACCAATCCAAATAAATATTATGAAGATGGGAAAATGCCCCACAAGAGCCACGAAGGATAGTGTACAGGGCTGGACTAAGCACCTGATATATTCAGCCCGGAGGGTAAGTAGGCCGGCACAATTTACCATGGGGAACCCCAAAGTCCAGGGCAGGTTTATCCCTCCCAGTCCTGCCCTGGCGGAATATCAACCTATTGTCAGTGTATACAGTGAATAGAGCAGAGCAGTGTGAGTGGCATTAAAAGTTTGCATAGTGATCTCAGAATGTCCTTTTCAAACATATTGTACAAGTCATGTATATAAATACACCAAACTAGTAATTAAAAAATCAGCCGTAGTACTTAAAAGATAGATTTGCTGATTTATTACAGAAAAAAAAGTGATATTCAAATTTATTTCTCGCAGATAAGTTTGTATACATATATTTGTTACATGTTCCAAATGTAAACACGGGTGAAGTAAACAAACAACCAGAAGTCTAAAAAAGCAGAAGTCTCAGTTAGACAGTCTCAGTTAGACACTTTGACTTTGTACTGCCAGGCCAAGTCTGTTGGGTCTTCCTTTGCAGTGGCTCCTGCACCAGCCCAGAGTGATTCCCTGGTACAACCAGGGGCTGTACTACTCGCTATGTGAAAAGCACAAGGCCATTACTGCGGGTCAGAACAGTAACTCCCACCCCCCAGAGTGTGGAAAATGCATCTTCACGAAGAGTCTGTCAATACATGATCTGACTTCACCTTGTGTGGAGGTACTGCTGTGAAAATATCATAGGGGAAACTAACACAGCACTCAGAGCGTAATGAAGGGATTGGATCCACACCAGACAAATCTGGGTGTCCGCTCCTGTGTGCTGTACTGTATGACTCTGTGAAGGGCTTTGGAAAACATCGAAAAACAACTGCTTTATTTCTAAGATGCTTTCCCGTTTCAACAGAACAGCCTATTTTGCAACTAAACCACATTTAGCCTACATTATAATATCCTCGTTCTGAAATAAGAATGTAGAAGATTAAACGTTTACCTATATGAAGGAAAAACTTTGGTCAAGCTCGTTTGTAAACATTTTCAATGTTACTTAGATTTTCTGACTTTATAAAATCGTTAAAAAAAACAGCACATACAAATTTTAAGGATCTTACAAATCAGATTAATTTTATGTAGCTATAGCTTATATTTTTCTGTTTTTACTTTGATTAATCATCAGTTGTAAGGCTGAAAGTCATCTGTACTTACTTTCTAACATAGCCTATCATGCCAGAGTGACTCAGGCTTACCTCATAAAAAGAGAATGTGAGAATGTATTAAATTAATGATAGAATGGAGACTTCAGGCAGAATATTGAAAAGGAAGTTGTTCATATTATGATTGGCTCAAAATGCTTGCATATTCAAATGTGCCATTTTCACAAAACAATCAATGTGAAAAGAATAAATATAAATATATATTTTCATGTATTTCATTTCTTAAAGCTTCGACGTTGTTTTTGAAGATGTTTTTAAGTCCACCACGGCGTTTGGAAACCGCGACACACTGTAATATAACTGCAGGCGTTGTTATAGAAATAATACATCATGCGTCACAATTAATATAATCTCCATGCAAACGTTGAGTGCAAAAATATTTTCTGAAAAGCAGAATATCTTTCTCGTTCACATAAAAGAAAACAGTGAAAAGTGATCACCCAGAAAGGCTCATAGAAAAGCAGTTGGAAGGACAGGCGGACAGTAAAACACGTAGCTACACGGATGCCAGCATTCATGGTGCATATCACCGCCATGCAGCAATCCTGAAATGCATATAAACAACAGAAAAGGATACGCTTCCATTGTAATAGCACCCGCATCTTAAGAGAAACCAGTGGCATGCAGTCGCATTACAAGCGCTAAAAGAATAACTTGTAGAACACATATCCCCACTAATCCTTAATGCAAAATTCCCTCAAATTAACAAAATTCACAAAATATGTTCGAATGTGATCCCTGGTCTGCAGTAAACAGTGGGACCCCCGTATCCGTAACTGCTGTCCAATTTTTTTAAATTCCAGAAATAAATGGTTTATAAGTTTAAAGCGAATACAAGCTGCAGAGTACCCAGAACAGGCTGATACTTTTGTCACTGGTCAAGCCTCTCGCTCAGATTCCAGTCTTTTCGCTTGGATATTTGAATTTCGCATTTGAAATGATTTTAAGTTTCTTAAGTCTCAAGACTACGGAAATACCACCAATAAACTGGGAATAACTTGCTAGGAATACCAATTTCAAAAACATTAGATTCCCTTGCTGTAACGACAGGTGCAGATACACAGTTCTAGAAGGGAAAACATTGTACAGAGAGAATTTTGCATGTGCGTTGAAAGAAATGATATGACAGTTGTAGAATTGTGGCCTACAAGTTACATATTTTAGTGCTCCTTAGTATACTGCATGTTCGACAATCAGTTTACTCTAGGTATGGTATAGATTTAATGCTGTGTAAAACAAAATTGCAATATAAACCAAGAATTAACATAAGACATATATGTAACCTTATTGCAAGCAAGATTGGTTAAAACACTTGGCCCATCATCAGCTAGGCATGAATCGATCATTTAATGTGAATTAAAAATCATAAAATACATCCATTAATACGGTAATCAAAGCGCACAATAATCCAATCAGAGAAATGCAAAACACATGAAAATATAAAATTATGTCTAAATCGCAAACAAGCTTCTAATCTTCAAAATAACCCACCTATGACTTTGAAATGGTACAGTGATCCCTCGCTACTTCGCGGTTCACTTATCGCGGATTCACGACTTTCGCGGGTTTTTAAATATACAGTAGTAGTAGTATTTCCTAATCTAAGAACAACACAAGTTTAGTGATCGGTCCAAT
>JABFEB020000008.1:14627905-14652095 GCA_019775895.2 Stomatorhinus ivindoensis | reverse complement strand
TGAGTGAGCTGAGTGAGGTGGTGAGCTGAGTAAGCTGAGTTAGCTGGTGTGCTAAGTGAGGTGGCGAGCTGAGTGAGCTGGTGAGCTGAGTGAGCTGGTGAGCTGAGTGAGCAGGTCCATCCCTTGACTTTTCCCTGCCCTTCACATCTACACTTCCCTTCCTATATTACACTACCTCGACACAAATTATTTTCCTCCATTTTTGTACAGTTATTATTTTTTGGGCTAACAATCTTGAAAAGTAAGAACGGAAAGTATCTTTGGCACTCTATCCGTCAAGTGCAGTCTACACCTTCTCACATGTAATAAAATAGTTCCTGTTTCAAGTATTTGTTGCAAGGAAAATGCTCCGTGGAACTTGCCAAAGCATATGGATCATTTATCAGTGTATGAAATGAAAATAGTGTAACAGTAAAATGTGTGTTGACTGATTGGCTGGAGAATCAGCTCTAAAACTTCAGTAACCAGATTCCCTGCACCACTAACAGACATACTGTCCATGATGTTTCTGTGTGATGCTGGAAAACAAAATAGGGACATTCAGGTTGTACACATGCAGATGTATATGACATGGAAATCCATACAATCCAAATATACAAAATGTGTGCGTCTGTTTCTGTATTGTTTGCCTGTATATTAAAGCGGAGGCAAATAAAGAAATTCATGTTAGGAAATGTTACAAAAACCAGTTATTCAAACCAGTTATACAAACACCTCATACAGTGTAGCAGTTGCCCCCTACAAAAACGAATGAGCTAAAAGCAACTGTTCAAAAATAGCTTTTCTAACATAATTTTGCAACATTGGCCCTGAAAACTACCTTTATCACCATGAACTGGGAAAGCTGCGTTGTAGCTCTTCACGATTATCCCCCATTTAAAGGTAGAAAAAAAATAGCATGTGACTGGCTAGTATTAAATATTGCCCACCTGCCCAGGAAGAAGGCAATGTAAAAGGTGGAACTGTTCAGGTTGACAAACTGAAAGAGGAACATCTTCAGCGCAAAGCTGTTTTCCCATTCAGATTCTGTCCGAGGATGCTCTGAAAGATAAAGTCCATAAATGGCATCAGTGCTCGTGAGTTTTATTTCCCCGAGCAAGAGGTGCTGAGAAACCAGTGCATGTTAAAGAGTTTTAAGCACTTACCTAAATTTGTAAGGAGGTATGCCACCTTTTCATACACCTGGCAAAGAAAATGAGCAGTGAGTATGGTACTAGTTGGAGCCTTGTGTTTGCAATCAATGAAATATGTATTAAACCTCACAATGCAGTTAATGTGCCTCATTCGGGGCTCCTTCAGCAGCCGCTCATTCGACACAAAGTCAAACCAGCGGTAACCAAGGATTCTCCCAAGAGACATAGTATAGCAATGGGTCCAGTCTTCATCTTGGGTCACTGGATAGTATCCATGTCTTGTAGCCATACAGCAATTTATCGAAGACAAGAAAGTCGTCAAGGTATATGAACCCCTCAAGGTGGTCGACATTCTCGACATAGACAGAGACACTGCCGATGGCTGTGCCCAAGAGGTTATTAAAAGCCTGGATCTGGAGTTTTTGTCCAGGACACTTGCAAGCCCAGACATTCAAACTCCTCAGTCAGTCTCTTGAGATCTCGAATATAAGCCTCCATATCACAGCATCATCTGCAAAGTTAAGATCAGTGAGTCTTTCTTCACCAACAGATGCCCCACAGCCGCTGGACCCCACAACCCTGCCCATCACCCATTCCATGCTAGTACTGAATAGAGAAGAAGCAAGCACACACCCCTTGTGACCCCCAGAGTCAACTGGACAGAACGCAGAGGTTCTGCCTCCATACTGCATAGTACTAAGAGTACCACTGTACAGGCCATGATGTCCAGCAACTCTGGGGCGATCCCACAAAATCTCAGAATGTCCCACAGAGCAGCTCAATCAATTGAGTCAAATGCTTTATGGAAATTGACAAAGGCTGCAAAGAAACTCTGCCAATGCTAGACTTCTTAGGTAAAAAACCAGACTCCTTCAGTCGCTGGTAGGTGAGCAAGTGATCACGGATCCTATTGAAGATGACCTTAGCAAGGACCTTCACAGGATCTTCTGGGAGCAGTGTAATCCCCCTGTAGTTGCAACAATCTAGATCATCACCCTTGCCTTTCCAGATAGGGACACGTCCCATTTTCCAGTCAGTTGGGATGATGTCCATCTTCAAAATGAAACCAATGATTGCTTGCAATGCCAGGAGGACAGCCTTATCACCAGCGTGGAGAAGTTCACCCCGGATACCAAAAGTCCCTGCAGTGAGACTGGTTAGTTCACAGATAAGTGGAGGATCAACCTCAAGAATTTTGGACCCGGTGATGTCCGGGGTCCAAGCCTGAGGATCAGCTTTAAACAGCTGCTCAAAGTAGCGGGCCCAGCAGGTCACAACTGCAGTGTCATCTGTAAGGACCATTCCATCACCCACCCTGACTTCAACTCTCCAAAGAAAGTATGTAATGCTTTGAATCCTCTGTAAGCAGGGTGTGGATCATTAGACAATGGATGGTGTGTTGCTTGCACACAGATCCCTCTAACGAACGCCTACTGGTCTGCCCTCAGAGCCCTCGCAGCTGTTCTTCTCTGTTCCTGATATAGACCAGAGTTGCCATCAAGCTGTGTGCTGCAACTGCTCTTGATAACATCCAAGGTGCCCTGTGAGATGCACTGCTGTACACCCTGCAGTTCTGAAGGAGCCCCCAGTGTCTGTTCACGAGGATATAATTGATCACCACCGGTATCCGAGTACCAAGTCCAACGATGTGGCTTATGGCACCGGAACTGGGGTCCAGCAGTCTGCATCCCGTGACCTTTTGCGAAGTTCAGAAACATGGACCCTCTTTCACTACAGTTAGCATACTCATGGGAACTGACACAATCTACATAGCCAACCCTGTCAGTGATCCAAAGCAGCGTACAGTTGCAAACACGTATCCTGTCAAGGAGTCAACTAAGCATCACACGTGGAACCCAGGCGGAGACTCGAACCCAGGTCCCAGGCGACAGTGCTAACCACTGCACCACCATACCACCCCCATGCAGCATCATATGTGGGGTAAATTTGTGTGTTGCTAGTTAGTTAGTTAGCTACTGTAGCTCGAATCAAAATGAACAGAGGTCAGCAACATTGAGTGACTAAAAGCAAATTAAAGAAGCAAAGGAGTATGGTTACCGTGCAAAATGTGCTAGAAATAGCTTTTTTTTCATAAAACAAGATGGTGGCTCAGGGTTTACAGCATTTATCTGGATCACTTTTTGAAGAGGCTGGCACTTGTTTTGCTGGCTCTGGCCTATTAGCGAGGCTCATGCATATTTGCCCTTGACAGGTGCAGTTTTCTGATTTGCATGCAGGCTACTGTCGTCACAACATAACACATTTATCTCAGGTTTCTGTGATCAGAAGCACCCTGAACAGATAACTGATCACGGAAAAAAAAGACAAAAACAAGATAAAAACAAGACAAAACAAGGAATTTGCTGATGAGTCTGCTGATGCACTAAGTAATACTGAATGCAGGCAGCAATTCCAAGTTGAGACATCTGATGTCATCATTAATCAGCTCCTCTCCTGCCATAGTACAGGGACATTCATTCATTCATTTTCGACCATTTATCCAGGACACGGGGCAGTGGTCTAAGCAGGGATGCCCAGGCCTTCCTCCACCCAGCCACCTCCTCTAGCTCCTCCAGGGGGATCCTAGGTAAATGCCCAAACTACCTCAAGTGGTTCCATTCGATATGGAAGAGCAGTGGCTGTATTTTGAGCTTCTCATGAATGTCTGAGCTCCTCACTCTCTCTCTAAGGCTGAGTCCAGACACCCTGAAAAGGAAACCGCTTATATCCGCGACCTCATTCTTTCGGTTGCTACTCAAAGCTCGTGACTATAGGTGAGGGTAGGAAAGTAGACTGACCGGTAAATCAATAGCATCACCTTCCAGCTCAGCTCTTTATGATGTCAGAACAGTACAACGCCCACATAACTGTCGATGCTACACCGATCTGCCTGTCAGTCTCCTGCCTTCTGCTTCTTTCACTTGTGAACAAGACCCAAATATACTCAAACTCCTCTGCTTAAGGCAGTAATCCATCCGCAACCAAGACTGAGCAATCCACCACTGAGAACTGGATGAGAACCATGACCTCAGACTTGGAGGCGCTGATCCTCACCCAGGCCTGCTTTGCACTCAGCTGCAGGTCACAGCTCAACGAAGCCGACAGGACCACATCTTCTGCAAAAAGCAAAGACGCAGTCCTGATGCTCCTGAACCAGACCCCTTCCGCCCCTTGCCTACGCCTAGAAATTCTGTCCATAAAAGCTCTGAACAGAATTTGTGACAGGGCCGCCCTGGCGGAATAAAACACCCACTGGGAATGAATTTGACTTACTACTGACCTGATGACCCTAATAACAGACTCCGTACCCCTTACTCCTGAAGGACACCCCACAGGACCCCCAGGAGACATGGTAATATGCCTCGTCCAAGTCCACAAAACACATATAGACTGGCCGACTAGGACGGAATCTGCATTGTTCCTCTTGGATCTGAGGTTCAACTAACGGACGGACCCCCTCTCCTGTACTCTGGCATAGACCTTCTCAGGCAGGCAGAAGTATGTGAGGACTGCTAATTGCTAGTACAGGGACATGTATTCTTTTTGGCTTCTCTTTCATTGCATACAAACTCTTCTGGCACTGCTGTTTATAAAAAGGCTGATGCTCTTACTTCTGCATACCCTGAAGATAACAAAAAAAAACCTTATCTGTACTCTCCTTGCTGGGCATTGCACCTGAGATAGCAAATAGTTTGTATGGTTTGTATGTTGTATGTCCACAAAAAGCACTTTTCTAATAGGTAAAATTGGAAGGTGCTGTCTTTCTTTTCTTTTGGCACTACTCTTCATTTGCTTCTTTCCCATGAGACTTACAAATCATGCCTACTATCTACTAACCGTTTGACAGAGACACTCCGCATGGCATTAGGTGTTTCAGTAGGTTCCGTGTCTTGCTAAAGGACACTTCGACAGAGATGGCCTGAGTTTGAACGAGCAACTCTGATCACTAGGGATGGTCAAATGAAGCTTCATGAACCATTTTCTGTATTTTTTTTTTTTGACCCCACTAGGTGGCGCGCTTGGTTTGTTTTGAGCCATTAATTGAGCCATTTTTTTGAATAGAGAGCACCATAATACCAAAAACACTACTGGTCACCAGTCACCACCTTAGCCACATCTACATGGAGGAGGTTTTTGGAGGCCTTTCTAGATGCTCCTGCCAAGGGACACTTAATATTCTTAATCCAGTCTTGCCACCTCCTCACCCCCTCAAACTTCACCTCCCACTTTGTCCCAGATGCTATGCGGCAGGGTTTGCCAAATCAGCACAGCCTTCAGAAGATGCCTGTGTCACCTAATGAGTGCACCTGCACTGTCTGTGCACTATTTTCCAGTCCCTTGCACAGCAAAGAGTACTCAGAATTTCGCTGAGTTTTTGTTTGGTGCCATGTGTACGATTCATGGAATTTCTTCTTGGAAACCAAGGTAAGCCGAGAAACTTGAATTCTGCATGCATGTATATGGTGTCAACGAATTCAGTATGTGCATGTGCTATTGCCAAAGAATTCACACCTCGAACTAAGACTGAACATTAACTTGTTTCTCGTGCTGTGCCCTAAGGGGCTATGCGCACAAACGATTCAGTAAAGGGGATTCAGGCCAGCGTGATAGGTCGCAGAGTATGGTTCCTGTGACAAGGATGGTTAGATAGCCCCAACTCACCACATTAAGAGACATGATGATCATGAAGTTGATGCAGACACCAGTGCCCGAGGTGGCAAACTGCCAGTTCTTTTTCACAAACTCCCACTGGAATGATGCAAAATGCTCCATGGAGATCAGCCGGAAGACCACCACAGCAAAGACAGCAGTCAGCACCAGGGAGATCTGGTCACGGCGAGATGGACAGGACATTCGGTTTAAACACAGCAGGCAGCACATTGCAGCATAATGAAGCCCACACCAATTGTTCCATGTCGCAAGTCGAATTTGACTCTGATGCCATTTGATTCATTTTCCATGGCAGGGAATGAAGCTAATGACTAATCGAAGAAGAACTCTGAGGAGCACACTCAGCCAAAAGCTCACCTCCTGAAGATGCATGACTGAGTGCTTCAGACACTCTTTTGTACCTACTGTCATTCATTTGATCATATCATACAACAGAAAATTAAATTATGCGCTGTGTGAAATCAATGATCGGTGATTTCAATATTCATTTCATCGGCAATAAAGAGAAGAACAGCACCCCCCTCCCACCGCCAGTCCATGTCTAGAAAGTCATTCTCTTTCAATATTCATCCATGTGTCACGGCTTGGGTGTTACTGGGTCCTTGGGAGCCTGAAGCCTTCCACACGAAATATAGCGCAAAAATCAGGGGACTCGTCCAACACAGGACACCAACACACACAGGGGCACCAGAGGAAACCAACACAAGAAAGGGAGACAAAGCAAACTCCACTCGATGGGCTATGATGCAGTGGTGCAGCCTACCAAACCGCCGTGCTGCGTATGAATAATGATACGAATAATAAGAAGCAGCAGAAGAAGAAGTGTACCATGAAGAAGATTCCAGAAACGGAGACCATCAGTCGGCTGAGTTTGTCTGTAAAGGGCTGGAAGGGTTCGGGTTTACCAGAAATGGGATTCACTCTCTCGACCCTCGAGTACTTCGCCTCAAACTGTGGACGTAGCTCTTCCTACAAAGAAAAAAGGAAATCTTGTGTTATTGCATAATGTGGATCAGCCACTTAGTTATCCAGGCCATATATATGAGTGTATAATACTCAAAGTGATAGGTTGTTTCAGATACAGGCAAATACCAAGCTTCTTCCTGCCCTAGTATTCTTTTTTGTTCTGGGTTCACTGCCAGTTTGCATTTGATTGGGCATGCAGTGGACTGCAGACATCGGCTGAATGATGAAGTCTCACTGTGGGTGCTTACAGACACCTACCATGACCCATTTCTGGGAATACTTCTCACTAGTCTACAAAGAATTTCAGTTGTGGGTGTGGAAAAACAGCAGAAAGAAGGAAATATGGTCTTTTTAAACTGTGTAATTTACACTATTTAAATACATAAACGGGTGATTTTTTATAATGGTTTTATAATTATTGATAATTAAGTTTTAATAAAAAAAACTTGGTGCCTGTCACATTTTATTGTCAGCATGTTTCCTAACTGTGTTTTCGTGGCAGGATGTAGTAGGAAGGCCATATTATATAACTAAACTTTATTTTTACTTTATTTTATTTGCACATTTTGTTTTTATCCACATCATATATTGTTGTTCACTTGTTTTAACATTCATTGTCATTCTTACAATAAATGATGAATAAAGTCATACTTATCAACTACATTGCTAGACAAAGTAACATGATGCATCATAGCAGTCAATAATATAGAGTTCTACGGGGACATTTCTTTCAACCCTTTATGCTCTTTTTGCCATCTGGCCAAGCATGTTGTTGTTTACATGCATTTGTTTTCCTCATGCATACATAATAATGCAGGACTACGAGTGCAGGACTCCTGCATGCTTTTGATACTGTGATAACAGGACAATACTTTAAGCTGTAGTTCCCTAGGTGACGGTCCTGGTTGTCACTACAGCAAGTCATCCTGTAATGGCAGATTCTGCTTGGGAGGAAAGGGGATTTGCCTTTCCACACCTTTGTGAAACTTCAGTCAATCTAAAACCATTAAGCCAAAAGAAGGCCTTTCTCTACGTATTGTTTTTAGTAGCAAGGTGTCACGCCAGTTCGAAAAAGGAAACGGACGGAAATTTTACAACTTAACGTCACGTGGTGGTAGGAATCCTACCCTACATATTCTTTTCTTGAGAAATAAACTAAGAATTTCTGTGTTTACACGTATGTGTGTGGCTGATTATTTCAAAGATTTTCTTGAAGGTAATTAGCAGTCTATTTTTTTGTGACACACATGCCTATTAAACATAATGTGCATTGTTTTTGTAAAGTGATGCAGTATTGACTGAGACTAACAAATGTACAGAACCCATCCATCCATTTACCATTCTTGCTTGTCCTATGCAGAGTCATGGGGATCCAGAGACTATCCTGGAAGCTATGGGTTCGAGGCAGGGATGGGACTGCCAACCCATTGCTGGGCACAGTCAGACACCATTCACACTAATAGGCATCTTGGCAACTCCAGTTCACCTTAAAATGTATTTAGAATGTGGAGGGACACAGGAGAATCCAGGGAAAACCCCACGACGACACGGGGAGAACATGCCAACTCCACACGTGAGCTAAGGTGGAGACTCGAACCTTGGTCCCAGAGGTGTGAGGCAACAGTGCTTCCCTCAACATAAAGATGATTAAAAAATTAATTTGAGTATGAAAAGGAGACTAAAACTGTTTTCATATTACACTACTATTTGTTCTTTAACAGTGCAACAGAACCCTAACAATTGTTGGGTTAACAATAAGCTGTTTAAAGGAAATGCCAGAGAATATCTTAGCAGGGACACCAACTTTGGTCAGCTGGTATGAGATTTTCACTTTGAGACAAGTCTGCACACACATTTACATGTATGTAACAGTTTTATTACCTTGTAAATAGTCCTCCAGCGATTTTGACGTAGCTAATTTTAGGCTTATAATAGCATAATAGAGACGTGCCACAAGATTGCTTGCGTGAGCGAGAGAGTCTGAAAGCGTCTGCGTCACGCCAGGTGCGTGAGAGTTGGCCACCCAGTATTAGCACTAACCCCCCAAAAATGCTGACTCAGTCCTGACAATCCTCCCATGATCGCACATGCCTGCGTCTGCAGAGGATAGCAGGGCATCAGATAGAGGAATTCCAGATGACGAGATGGATGTAAAATGTAAACTTAAAACCAGCCATTCTGGAAATACCAGTATGTCATCCAAAATAGCAACCATTGTTTATAATAAATGACAGTAAAAGGCTTTTTTTTTGGCATAGTCCAAATAGAATAACAAGTTCAACAAGACCTAACTGATCAAATCTGCTGTGTGCAAGAAAGCCACTGTGTTTTGAGGATTTTTAGTTTGAATAAAATTACATTGTTTTTAAAAGTATAAGCTACATTAATATCATTTTTTTTCAGGTCGATTGAAATGTTTTCAGATCTATTGATCTAAAATTGCCTGTAGAAAACAGTGATCTTTAACTTAATGTGACTCACTCGTTGAGCAGTAAATTGAGTAAGTTCGAAAAGTGTGAAAAACATAATCAGTCAAATTCTGGAGGTTAGCAAAGGGACCGAACGTGCATATCACCATTGATGAGTCCCACTAATTTTTTATACCTCCTCTTCCTCCCAGTCAATCAAATCCCAGTCATATGTCAGCTCCGCTCTTCTCCTTTTCCAGAACTCCAGAAACACAGTTGCTGCAAAATTAGAAACAAATGGGTCAGCAACAATAAGGGATATAAAAGTGTTACACTATCTTCAAGAAAATTCCACTATGACTCTTCATATCCCTCCAGGAGGGATTTCAAATATTATGCCATCTACATGTATATTCAGTTAGGAATCATTTTAACTCTCCAGGAGAGACTCTCCTTCTCAAAGTCTTACATTATCTGCTCACTGAAGATAATTATATTGAATCCAAAATACCTTAATAGTAGGTTTTTTCAGGTACAGAATTGAACATGTCAGTTCTGGCATAACTTTCTGAACTCTTTTGAAAATTTGAGGTTTGAGGCTGAAGTATATCATGAGTAGAGAGGAAGTTGAGAAGAATTCATATTCTGGCTAGACCTAAGGTAAATACACAAATAAGGTTAGGGCAAAAAAGAAACGTTTTATATTTACGAAAATATGGCCACTTAGATGAAAGATTAGCTTCACAGGATCAGCAGAAGAGTAAACATGAGAAACTCCCTAAATCATTGTTTCTCTATTGAAAAATGTCCAATGCATGTTTTGAGTGAAAAGTAAAAAAAACGGCCCCTAACATTTATCAAATATTTTAGTCTATAATAATAATATAGTCTATGATATCATTTAAAGGTAATATTTTAAAGATTGAAAGCTAACACAATGCTTTGTGAATGTTAGGCTTTGCACACACTCAGACATGCCAAAGATGTCTTAGTGTCTGTAACAGAAACCTCAAATACCTAAATACATAAAGCAGATACTTTTGTGACTGCCAAAACAGATAGCCTTCCTGCCGTGTGACGGAATACCTATTGTCTTCCAAAGCTGCATTACTTTCTGTTACTTCTAGGTGAATAGCACAGCTCTAGCCTTAGTTTTAGCTACTACTCATTCACAAGTTGCTCTTATTGTAAAGAAATTAATTTTCGTATGTGTGCTTGACGATGACTGAAAGAGAGAAATCCATATTACGATTGGAGGACATGGTTTTATCACTAACTGTATCGAAAACATGTCCAAGCATTTCATAAAGAGCTAATATAAGAAGACATCAAGCATTGACATGCTAAAAATTTGTAAGATTAGAATCAACTCAAAGGGAGAAAAACAGTGTATTTTTCCCAGTAAACAATTCATAGAAACAGAGCCTAAATTTAGCTGCTTCACATATGATATTGAGCTAAAATAAAGTGAAATTCCTTGACGTGCCTTCAGTCTTAGGTTTGAATATTCATAGGAACATTACGGAGATGTTTTGCCGTGACTGAGCGAATACAGCGAGTGTGATTAACAGGTGTGAAATCCAGTCAGGCAAGTTCTCAGGTGACCATAGGTGGTGTTCCCTCCTGCCGCAGCCAGATGCCTCCCTCCTTCTGTCGACCTTCCACTCCTCTTTCCTCTTATAGGTGTACGGTCTTGTTATTGGGAGACACTGTTCACCTGCTGCCTTTATTCCAACACTAGCACCTCGCTGAGCTACATCTGACCTGGTAGGTGGCTGCATTGCATTTCACCTCCGTCTTGACCTCTCCCTCTCCCTCCTAACGTTTCTGCTAAATGTCAAACAATGTTCATATCGGATTATATAGAATAACTTCAGAATCTTTAAATGTTTAAAATAACGCTTAGTCTGACAATGGGAGGTATGTATTCTGAGGTGAAAGGCTTTCAGTTTTGTACAGCATATAAACAGTATACAGACATTCCTCTACTTACGAACAAGGTACGTTCCGAATGGCCGTTCAAATGGGTATTCGATCAGTGCGTGGGTCGAGGCCGTGGGAGAAATCAGAAGCATGGGAAGGTATATCATATGTCACTCACTCTCCCAGCTGTGGACCTGGACTGGCTACATGGCTTGCTGGGGATTTACCCAGTGGGCCAATGGGTTTGTGAGCCTCAGTATTGTGGGAAGCATACGCGGCATAATTTGATGGTGCACTATTGTATGCAGCTAGGCTGACGTGTGCGCATAGTGGGCCTGTCCGGTGAAACGTCCAGGGCTAATTATTCATTCCCGTCCAGGCCTGCGCAGCTGTGGGTTCAGTCCACTGATGACCTCTCTCCCACATTGCAATAAAGACGGGCATATTTCTAGTTCATAGCTTTGTTTGTGTGTTGCTACGTATTACACTGCCCCAAACTGGTCAAAGCAGGTACATGGCTTTCTGTTTCTTGCACCAGAATGCTTGAAATGAATGGAATTCAGTTTACGGTCTCTCAATGCAAAATCATAATCACACAAGGTACTTAGACAAGCTGAGATTCTATACAGACAGTCCCCAGGTTAAGAACACCTGACTTAAGGACAACTCATACTAATGAACAGACTGCCATAAAGCCTATTATACTAAAAAATGGGTTAAATACAATTGTTCATAATAACAAAGTCACGCACTGCTTTGTAACATTGTGTGACTTCAGCAGTTCGTTGGCTCAAAGTACAGTACAGTACCGTATTTAGTTACTTTTATTATTAATGTATAATTATCAATAATTATATGTACTTTATTATTATTTTCCCAACCAACCAATTCGACTTAAACACAAACTTAGGGAAAGGATCTCTTCCACAGTCTGGGGGCTGCGTGTAACTCACCCCTCTGTATCACCTCATCTTAACTAAATTGGCGCAGTCGTTTATAGACAGTTTGCTATAGTATGACTGTTTTGTACGGTTGTGTCTTGGCGGATAGTGCTGTGGCCACACATACCTGCCAAATCTGTAAATTAATTTCCCACCCGCGGCTCTATCTCTACAGAGTCGGCCATGTGTTTCTCCGTGTGGGTTTCCTCTGGATACTCCGGCTACCTCCGTAGTTCAAAGACACGCGGTTTTTGTGAACGCGGATCCCTGCGTCGTCCGTGGTGTGACTGTATGTCTGAACGGGTGCCGTCTGATGGGATGTCATGTCAGCTCACAGCCACATATTACTAGAATAGGACCCAAGCTCACAACAAGCCTGCATTCGTAATATGGACTTTAACCAAGGAAACCTCCATCTAAGCCTTTTACCAGACTATATAGCTGCAGAAGTACGTCTAAGGATAAGTCGTAAGTTAAGGCTACAGTTGTTGAGGGGATTTAAAGCAAGTATAATTCTTTTTACGATATTAAAAGAAAAATATTTGGATTGATTAAAACATTACTGTATCTCAGAAATAGTTTTACAATTAAAGGAGAAAAGTTTATGACAATGGGGTGACGCTGTGGCACAATGGCCTCACACCTCTGGGAACAGGGTGGCCCAATGGCTCCGTGTGTGGAGTTCGCATGTTCTCCCCCAGTTTGCTCCGTGTCTTCCAGTTTCCCCACCACAGTCCAAAAACCAAGGTAATTGGAGTTACCAAATTGCGCCATAGGTGTGTGTGTTAGTGACTAGTATGTGAGTGTGATCTGTGATGGGTTGGTGCCCAGTATCGGGATTTTCTCTGCCTTCCACCTACAGCCTTCAGCATAGGCTCTGGACTGCCTGCAACCCTGCTTAGGATAAGTGGTTACAGAAAATGGCTGGGTGGGAGTTTATGACAAACCTGACCCTTTTTGCACAGATTTTTAGAGATGGCAACTGTGTAAAGATCTTTGTCATCCAGGAATGGCTGGAATGTGTCTTGCATTCTTGCTTTCTGGTGATGGAAAAAAATGAATTGTGTTGTCTTTTTGTATAAAATTGAAATTTGAATTTTCACTTTCTTTCTTTTTATTGTTAGAAAAGAAAGTAAGAAAAATCAACATGGAGGTGACAGTTGTGCTCCTGCTATTACTTCACTCATTCAGAGGGACAGAACTGCTTGAGCTTTCAGAACAACCAACTAATTTTTCATTGCTAGAGGACGATGACGTCCGGGCATTTGTGTCCATGCTGATCAGCAATGAAACAGATAACTTATCTTCATTTCAAGAGAACATCCCTCCTGACAATACCATAAATGACACCATGAACAACACAGAAACTGATCTGGACACCACAGGGTCTAATGAAAGATGGACAAGCAGAGAGGACGTGAGTGATGACAGCACAAGCACAAACGACACAGACCTCAACGTCACAGTCACTAAAGACATAAACGCAAACAACACTAACACAAGTGAAGATGAAACGGGTTCTGGTTCTGGCGAAGCCACTCTATCCCCGCGCACTAATATTACTCAGTCCAACAACCCAGAGGACATAACCACCTTCAAAACAATCGCCACCACTAATGACATCAACAGCACCACCTCCAGCACCACCAGCACCACCAGCCGCACCAACAGCACCACCGCCAGCACCACCGGCAGCACCACCAGCCGCACCAACAGCACCACCAGCACCACCGCCAGCACCACCAGCACCACCAGCCGCACCAACAGCACCACCAGCACCACCAGCCGCACCAACAGCACCCCCGTCAGCACCACCAGCCGCACCAGCAGCACCACCACCAGCACCACCAGCACCAACAGCAGCACCACCCTTAAAGGCCATGATGATAGGAGAGACATTGTGTACACCGACAGTAACAGGGCTGTGGGTGAGTTTAAATATGCAAATAAGATTTCATTTTCCCCCTAGGGTGCCAGTTGACTGTTAACCCATCACAGGAATGTCTCACCAAGACTACAAGAAGGAAGAGATATATGATTATTCTGGAATTTTCATTATTCTGGCAAGTTTTTAACTAAGCCTACAATCCTGTTACTGAAACGTCTATATTGTTAGCTTGTCAAAATGACTAATTGTAAAAAATATTTACTTGCTTGTGTTTGCACACGTGGATACAGTGTGAGTAGTAACACCTTCTGCATTCATAAAGGACCTCTGAGTTGTGTTTTTTCCCCACAATAAAATCCATCCGGCAGTAAAATAAGAATACAATGGTACTGCAGATACCTGCATATTATGCAGTGCCCTACATATATTTTATTAATTTGCCCAGAGCTTTGCAGTGATTCATTCCCTCTCCTCAGGTGAGTTTTGAATTTTGGCACCCTGGGGATTCATATGTTGAATCTTGAATTAGAAAATTTAATTTGAGAGTCTTGAGGAGACTGCAGATAGTGTGTTATAATCTATATAACACTCAGCATTACATATATGAAATAGAGTATAATGACGAAGCAACAACATATATGTATTCTTATGTGATAACCACTATATTTGAAATGAATTGTCATTTTTTACCATCTCACCTTTAATAGAAGACCACCAATGTTTTATATATTTACTCTATAGGATTATGCTATTGGATGCAAAACTTGCTTACAGAGATGTACAGAGAGATCTACTGGTATCAGTTTTACTCATACTGCAAGCATAGGCAAAAGTATTTGGTATTAATGATCCCGTAATAAACATACTGACACTTACGAAACTTACTGAGTTTGAGTAAAGTCACAGACTACATATGGGTAACATTCTTTGTAGAATACTTCGTAAAGAGATGACTACAGAAGCTCCTCTACTTACGAACGAGATGCGTTCCGAACGTCCGTTCACAACTTGAAATGGTCGTAAGTCATTATAACATCTTTTTAAGGGTATATGCAAATACTAAGAACTAGGATGCTGGGAGTATGCACGTTACGCTGCTGCGCGGCGGGAGTAGAGGTCAGAAGTCATGCTAGGCGGAATTGGCATGCAGAAAAAAAAACTGATGATGTGGCCAGGAAACGTGAGCCCAACAAACACAATTTGGACTTACAGTGTGCATTATGATATCATTTTCCAATTTGTAGCCCTAGATTGAGCCATATGGAGAGGAGAATTACTATCCATTCAGTTTCTGCCAGCTAATACTGGTCAGGGTCTGCAAAGAAGGGAGATCTTAGAGAACATTCCAGGCAGGATAGGGCATAAGGCTTATTATTAGTCAATACAGATTTATATCTGTGATATTTACTTGGAGGTGTCTGAAGAGAGGTCCTCCCCGTCGTGAGTGTGCGAGCGGCTGACATGCTGTTTATCGTGGTTCTGTGTGTTTTAGATTCAGCAGGGAGCAACACAAGGAGCAGTAACTCTACGGCGTGGGCCATAGTCATTGGTACGGCCTTGGCTGTGGGTGTGCTGAGCCTGATTGTCTATATCCTGAAGAGACGGAGGGTTCACCGAGACTTCAACCACAGGAAGCTTGTGGAAGACCTACCCCGAGGACCAGGTAGGAGTGACAAGACTATTTGTCACAAATAGTTATAAGAAGAAATCATGATTATATTTCCTACAGAAAATACTGATATCTCAGGCATTCCGGCATGGTCAGGGCGGAGCTGTCAGGAGTGGCTCAGTTCATGGCTTTGATTAACAGCTATTATAACTATAGATATGAAATTGATAACGTCAGAGTCTGGCCCTTGTTTCCAAAGGTGCAGCTTCAACTGCCCTTTTTAAGAACTTCAGAAAAAGTGTCTTGAGGCCATAGAAACACATAAAAGTAATATAAAAAACACAAAAATACCTATATGAGAACTGATAAAAAATAATGCGTGTGTGGTCATGGTGGGGTTAGTGCCCAGACAAAGATAAGATCGTATATTTTTTAACAGACAAAAGTAAACTTTGAAAGCGTTCTCATTTGGGCCAGTCAGCATGTGTCTGATGTGCAAAGTGGGGAGGGAAGGCATGACTCATTTTCCTTAGAGTACAGACAGCGTACAAGGCAGCCCCTTGCAAGTCCTTGAGGCTCATACCTCATCACGATGCTTGAGTATTTGTTGTACCCTGAGTGGCACTGACAGAGAACCTGCTGTGCTCTTTTTTCCTCTTTTCAACCACCAGTCACGTTGCTGCATTTCCAAAATCAATCGACTAATTGGTTGGAACAGTATTTTGCACGACAGCTGTCTGACAGTATTGTTACCGGGATGTGTTTTTTCAGCTGACCAATTGTCCTTAAAAAACTGGTTATTTACAGTCTAGCCCTGATCAGATCTCTGAAATCTCTCTTTGTTAGAAGCATGCTGTGTGCTAAATGTATGTTAAAATTATGCTGGGTACTAAATGTTTCCTATGTTCATACCAAAATTGCATTTTCTTAGCAGTCCGACTACCTGAGATCTATACTAATAATCCAAATAATCAGAACTGTTACTAGAGTATTAGTACGTTCACACTGCAGGGCTTAATGTTCAACTCTGATTTCCTGCTCAGGTCAGATTTTTTGTTTGCCTGTTCACATTACTCTTTTTAATGTGGGCAGTATCAGATTTTAATGTGAACGGTTCACTATACTGAACTGGCCCGCGTGTGCACAAAACAACAAAGACGTAATGACGCGCATGCGCAAGAACAAAGACGTCACTTTATTGATTTGTAAACTGCCCAGTTACGAGAAGAACCTTCCAGTTTTGCCTGAACAGATTTACCTCCCCAAAAACCTATTAAATCCAGCAACTCATTGTCCCTCCACTGGCCAGCTTCTGTGCTCTCTTCCAAGTTTGGTACTCTGACAGAGAGAAATGGTGACTTCCTCCTGCGAAGAATTGTGACGAATGTTGATGAAGAGTGACGTAAAAGTCACAAGAATTCCGATTTTGCTGTTTCGCTGAGGTCGCATTGCAAAAAATCAGGCCTGTATCCGATTTATGACTACATACTGAAATGGCCCAAATCGGAATAGAAAAAATTGGATTCCATGTGACTAGTACTGTTCACATTGTCATTAAAAAATGTGATCTGAGTCACATATGAGCAAAAAATCGGATTTGGGTGACATTTGTCCTGCAGTGTGAAGGTAGCCTTAGTGACTGAAAGTTATCACTTTATCTGTCATTTTAGAGAATGCTTGACAGATATGTAATAAAATTAGGGTCTTAATAGCATCAACAGATCTCATGCTAACGCTTGCCAGTGTGATGGTGTCCTGACTAAACAAGGGGTCTTCAACTCTGGTCCTGAGGAGCTACTGTCCAGCAGGTTTTCATTTCTACTTGGCTTCTGATGAGCCACACCTGTTCCTGGTATTTATCTGACAACAGTTGTGGCTCCACAGAAGCCAAGTAGGATGCAAAACCTTCTGGTCAGTCGCTCTCCAGGCCTGGCGCTGGAGACCCCTGCTCTAAACAGTTCTTGTCTGTTACTCCCAGTGCTCCGTCTGGACAGCTACGAGAACATGGGAATGGGCACCTTGTCCTTCGACAACCCCGTGCTTCAAGGTGACGACATCTACATGGACTGCATGGGAGGCACACAGAACCAGCACTAGGACTGTAAGACGAGTCACAGGGCTGAACCATCCAGGATTTTTACACCAGAAAATCAACACAAGAAGATAATGGGACCATGTTTTATGTACTGTAATATATTATAGCAAAAAGATTACAAATTGCTTTGCTATTCCTTTCATGTTAAGTTTAGTAACAAGGAAGGCCTCTATCCTAAATCTCCCCAAGGAATCCTCCGGAGTCTCATAGCTCACAAATAAGTCCGTCATGAAGACCCAAGAACTCTCCCCAGTGCATGTAACTGGGAAAATTATGTGTATTATTTAAAGAAGATTTTCCAATACGTTCTAGCTAGAAATGGCAATTGCTACCTTTTTAATGCATAAAATTCCTGTCAGGCCCTGAAAAAGTGCCACACTAATCCAGTACTGGAAATAATATACAAATCAAATGTACTGCGATATACTACAGATGAGTTTAAAACTAGAAACCTGTTCCATTCTAGTTTCCTAACAACTTTCTAACACAATAGGTGTAGTTGCACATTAGAGTTGGTTTTTAGGATGGATGAAAGGACACTTGGAGAAAACCCTCTGGTGCTCACTCTCACATGGAAAGCAAAGTGAGGCAATCTCTGTGTGACGAATGCTTCACCCGCTAGTCTGACACGGCTCAGTTCATTAAGGTTACAAGGTCTGGAATATGAAGAATTGGTCATAGGCTCTTAAAGAAATTAAGTATTTATTATTTAATCACTAAATTATTCACGCTGGGAACGCAACACCCTTCTAAAATCAAGCAGCCACAGGAGTGAATGTAAGATCTGTCACAATGTACAGTGTGGATGATTAATGCAAAATGTTATAAGGTGCCAAATGGTGTTTTTACTAAGGACAAAGCGATGCGAATGGTCTCCCGTTCAGTTTCCATGGCAATAGAAAAGGAAAGTGGAGCTGAAGTCATAGAAGACCCCCGTGCTTACCCCATATGGCCATAAAGATGGCGAAAAACACTGTGCCGCCGTTGTCAAAGAGATGAGTGACCTACGGAGGCATGGGAGGGGCAATTTTACATCCAGCATTGAAGAAACCCAAAATCTGCAGCGACATATAGACTGCAGGACAGCTAGCCAAATTACATGAGGATAAAGGGATCAGCCCCTTTCAGAGAGATACTAGCTGCGGCATATCCAGCCTAGATGGTTGGGATACAATGATCCTTACATAGGAATGGGTCAGACACAATGCCCTTTATATGAAACAATGTTCAGAAAAGGAAACACTGTCCTACTGCGGGAACAGCAAACATAAAAGGTGGTGGCTAGCTCTTCTATATGGCGAAACTGAGCCAAAAATGCCTTTTAACCTTAGAACACAGACATCATAATCTTAATATACTGCACAAAATACGTGGCATGTGGTCAAGTGAAATGTGTATTGTAATTTTAAATTTAAAAAGTCAATACAAAGACCAAATATGATGAATTCAGCACTAATAAAAATTTAATTTTTTCATTTATGATTCAATTTTGTGTGACGCTTTTTAGTTAAAGAACCTTTATTTGTAAGAGTGGACATTTTTGATACGCGGCTTGTGCCTTCTGGTGTTTCATTGTGTGACGTCGCATGACAGGAGCCACACGGTGACACGGGACTCATGGGAAAGCGCAGAGGCGGGCCTCACCTTGGCATAGATACAGCTGTCACTCAGCCTCCAGGGACTGCAGTTCCTCTCACACATAGGACACATAATGGTGGTATTGGCCTCGCAGATCTCCCTGCTAAGGAAGGACACAAGGACACACAAGTGGGATTTCCTCTCAAAGTCCTTCTGAGTAACATCTGTTAAATTTATCTGATGCTTTTTAATCCCAAGCGACTCCCAGTGGAGAGAATGGTTACAATTTATGTGCGCTCCCTGGGATTCGAACCCATGACCTTTGTGTTGTTAGCAAAATGCTGCATTTGTTGAGCTACAGGAACATGACGGCGACAGACATCACAGCTGCATGATGTGCAGAACTACGCATGGCTCAAGAAACAATATTCTAAAACGATACGCTGCAGCTGTGTAGGCAATAGCCGGTTTCCCCTAAAGATCACTGTGAAACCTCGGAAAAATGTCTTTTCGTTCATTTTCAATGTGAAAAATGAAAACATATGCAGATAAATGCAACAGGAGAGCAGAGGTGTCGGCATATGTAGCTCAGGCAGAGTGATAGAGGGGGCACTACAAAGCGAGATCCTGACCTCACCTAACTTGGCTGGAGTCCATGGTAAAGAGACCGTAGAGGAAGACGAACAGGCCCACTAGAGCAGCCGGGATTAGCATGCCAGTGTACCAACCTAGCCAGGCAAAATAGAGGCCAATCTTCTCTCCAAAATATCGCCTGCCAAGGAAGAAGGATGACAGGGAAAAGTGCGTGCTGAAACATTTCTTCAACATTATCACAGAATTGACATAGAATTGGTTTAAAGGTCAAAAAGTAAATTCTTTCCCTCGATTTAACCTGGACTCGTTATGAGGTTGTGCCACAAAGATCATGAAATAGATTCAACTATTAAGTATTCTAGTTTCCTAAACCACAATAATATTTGTATATGGGGAGCACGTTTTCTATATATGTCCTTATATATTCCATAAATTGCAGATAAACTGGTGCAGACAGAGATTACGCATAAGCGAGCTTGATGGGCCGAATGGCCTCCTCTCGTTTGTATAGTTCTTATGTTCTTATATCATATTGGGTCTGCAGACCAATCAATTATGTTCCAAATGTTTTAGGACCCTTGTCACTTGAGGGCCCTTGGAATTGGCCTAACTTCCCCCTCTTTACGAAGCCTGTGGGAGCTCATCATTAGCCAGGTTTCTGACTCTACGTACCACGTGCTCACGACAGCCAGCGGCCCGGCATACCTGATCAGGTCAAGCGGCTGGTACTTGTACCACATTCCCCACCGGGCCCATCGCTCATACAGCAGGTGCCGCTGGTTTTGGGCTCCGTGCGTCTTGATTGGGTGTCTGCTTCGGTAACCGCCCTGGCCACAGAGGTATTTGCATGTATTTATTCAGCAGAAGCTTTCATGAACATACAATCACGAAAGCAGGGTCAGACGGTCCCTGGAGAAATTAGGGGTTAAGGGTCTTGCCCAAGGACCCAACAGTGAAATTGCTCTGCTGACTGTGGGATTTGAACTGGCAACCATCTGATCACAAGTGCAGCCTTAACCTACAGAGTCACACCTTACCCCCCCCACAACATCACACTTTGATGCCATTTTCCTGTGTCTGTGTATCACTGCAACCCAAAAACATTACCATAAACATGTTGAAAATTACAAAATAATAATAATAATAATAGAAGAAAAAGAAGACGAAGGATAGCAAATGTCAGCTGTGTTTGTAGTTATTGTATACCATAGGTGTACAACCTTACCAACAAGAACGTTTTATTTATTCTTATCTATGTAGTTTTATAGAAAGATGATGTTGCGTAAAACTATACTTTGTTAAAACAATTAATAAAATTAAAAAAAAACCTCTAATGTTGCTTTTAACATGAGGCAACTGTGTTAGGACAGTATACTTTATATCATGTTTAACAACCTCTTATAAAACTATAGCTGTGACTAGTGCTCCCTCACACGCCTTTCTGCTTTAATATGCCGAAAAGCAGCAGAAGCAAACAGATTATGATGTAATATTTAATAAAGAATGAAGAAAACTACCATAAGATACTGCGTTTTTCCATAATTTCCTTTATTCTGCTTTTTGGAAAAAATGCAAAGAACACAAATGAGTATAAAGAAGGATACAATTTAGCTTTGAATAATGTGTATTCCAGAAGCTGAATTGAACCATAATATTAATGATACACATGTAGCTTGCATTCCAATAAGGCAGATGTGTGCAGTTTTGTTTATTCCACATGCTTAAAGATCATTATCATTCTTATATTGAAATAACTGTTTTACTTCATTATATGTGAATTTCACACCACTATGCCATCATCTAGCGGACAGTGGTTCATCATTTTAATTGTCAACAGCTGAGTTGCTCAGCTACATTGTTTTTTTAATGTGTGCTATTACTGAACAAGCTAATAACCAAAGTAAGAGTTTGTGTATGAAGAGATTGGATGATTATATTGGAGCTTTACGTAATAGTCATTAGAATCATTTTTCATGATGAATGCAAGCACATTTACAGCTGTGTACTCTCTGTGTGCATTCAAAAGTCAGATAAATCCCTAAAAGCTGTTCATATGCTTAATATGAATGAATTTATTACAATTACAATTAACTGATTATGAAATATGCCCTTTGTAGTGCATTAATGAGGTTTATCATTACCTATGATAATCACAGCTAAATGGACTAACTCTCAAAACTGCAATATATTACATAGCATAGGTAGGGGTATTACTAGACATTTTGGGCCCCATGAAGCATATCATATTTAGCCCCCCAGTCCAAAACAATCCAGTTATATTGTAAATATTTTAGGGCCACAACAAACATTTAACATAAATAGCAACATTTCTAGAATTAGGTGGGTCCTGCCATTCAGGACTATGTATATAACATAGTCAATAATGACATAATTCCTTTCAATTCCCATTACATACTATGACCAAACTAAGATTAATTTATGATGTAATTTGAATGTAGTAATGCCATGTTCGGCTGTGAATATCTACTACACTTTTTTGCACATTAGAAATGCACAAAAAGCCATAATTGTATAATTTTCTGATACTGCCTTCTTAGGTATCTTACTCATCAAAATCACCCACATTTATAACAAATTTGTTAACGAATGGGGTTCTGTTCCTACTCTGTAGGTAACATCCAAAACTGCTTAAAATAAACTGAACTGCTTATCTCAGGTCACATCCAGAAGATCTTCCCTTTAACTTGAATACTCATGAAAGCCACTATGATCTTCACTCTTATCTATGTTTTATGGGTTTTATTTTTAGAAACATGGAATATGAAACAATCAGCAGTATTTTTGGTTCTCGGAGGATAACACAGTGCTGAGCCGTGAATCATAACCTCTACCTCAGGCCTCCGAAAGTCAGTTTTCTTACCTCATGGGGTGGAAAAGCAGCTTCATAAGTCCCGTTGCCAAGCAACCGATTGATGCCTAAGAAGACGGATGAGTCATTAATACGGCTCTGTGCCACAGATCACACAAATCAAAATCGCAATCTTTCATATTCCCAAGGAAACACCTTCTGCCATACAAGTGCGTCAAGTTTCAGTCTAGTTGATTAAGGCAAGAGTGAAGACTGGTGGATGTCCACAGAAGATCACCGATGACCTAAGCAATTGCACCTTAAGGTTCTCCCCTAGAGGGCATACCCATGTCCATTTTACTTGCTGCAAAAATTATTTAACTGGGAAAAAAAATCTTACTATAACACCCAGTATATTAACAATCACAAATACACATTTAACATTTTTCTCTATCAATTCAAATTCTATTTTCTATGTTACCATTTTCTGATCAAGTTGTTTAAGTGTTATAGAAGTTATTTTATGGAAGTACTGTAGGGTTTGAAGCTTGATTACAATGGAACACAGTTACCATGGGGACCAGATGTCATGGAGATAACTGTCTGTCATATGAAAGACAACTCTGCAGTATTTCATTTACAAGCATTCTAGCATCCTAGCAAAAGAGTAACTACTAGCAACACAGAAGGGCTCAAGCCAGAGGGTAGAGGGCTCATCACTCAATACAGGAGTGTGCTACACCACCGGTGTACAGGTGTTCTGGTTCAGCAACAAACTAGCAATGCATTTATAGTAGAAAATAACAGGCGTGGATGCTAAACCAGTGTAGTTTACCCTTGTCCTTACCCATCTTGGATTTTGTATCCTCATATTTGGTTCGCTGGAGGACGTGGTGAACGATCCTGCTCCTTGTGGAGTTGGAGAAGAACGTCTCTCTATTGATGATTGTAAAACTGAAAATAAAATGGGATATTACTACTAGACCACGATCGCTACAGTTTTTCAATCCCTGGGGATGAACTGAACAACAACGCTTGGCAGAATTGCAATGTAGATGCCTGACTACCAAATCTGCAAATCAGTTAATTAGGAAAGAATATTTTTAATATAATTAATCAGCCAATCAAAAAAGTGCAAGAGTCATAGATATATCTCAAGCCCATTACCATGTGCCTAGATCAGCACTTCAAACTGTTTTAATACAATAAAAATTTGGCAAAAGATCATTACAGCAGTATAATAATAAAATGAAAACCACAGTGAATCTACCTTTTCCAAGAGAATGCTTACATTTCAGAAAAAGATCTCAGCACACTATACTAGATCAGCAATAAAATATTACATAGATTGCAATTGCTGGAAGGTTCTGAAGAAATTAACGCATCCGTGGGCTGGGTGAAACATCATAGTGTAATAAAGCACGGAATTAAGCAATAACATCTGCCTTCGGTGTGAGATATTTTAAAAGCAAAATATGAGAGGAGGGAGGTAAGAGAAGATTGAGTAAATGGATTAAAATCTGTCTTAAGTAGGAGTTAAGGGATGGGGGGGGGGGGGGGTTTTTGAACCACAGC
>JABFEB020000008.1:14600584-14615366 GCA_019775895.2 Stomatorhinus ivindoensis | reverse complement strand
CTCCCCCCCCCCCCCCCCCAAGCTATGAAGAGCAAGATGAGTTAGGCAATGGGACAAATCCTGATCTACCTGTACGCATACTTGTGACCATAAAGGATTGTTGTTATTATAGTAGAAATTCTCTTTTCACCTGCCCCATCTTGCTCTCCATGTCACACAGAAACATATGTAGGTAACAGCAAGCTCAGCCAGGAGGGGCAGCTGCCTGTAATGGCACTCATGGAGCTGGGGGTTACGGGCCTTGCTCAAGGTCCAACAGACGAGCCCATTCTGCCAAAGCTGGGCTTGAAACGCCAACCTTCTGATCTTCCAAAAAGGAGTTAAACCACTGCACTCTACCTTCTCAGATGATTGATACCATCAGTTTGACAGAACAACACATAAAAAATAACAAAGACTGGATCCATACCCAGATGGTTTGCATTCTTCTTATTATAGATCCACCATGGGCACAATGGAGAAGTTTTGACACTCGGCCTTCGGTGTGTCACAATACGGATGAAGTCAGAAGAAATGTCTCATCAGACAATTAATGAATTAGTAAATCAGGTGCATGGCAAACATGCTTTGAGGATCCATATATCTACCACCAACCTATTTTAGACTGGGTTGCAGGAGGAGTAATAATACCTGGCCGTCCATTACTGTGCATGTACACACACATAACGGCAAACTGAGAGGCACCAACAAGCCTAACTGCATGTCATCTTCCCAAGAGAGATCGATGCACAGATACATACGCTCACATGCATTCTTGAAAACAGGAAAAGAAGAAGTGTGTTTTAAGTTCACCAATAAATCTAAAATAATATACTCCTTCTAACAGTTTATTGGTCTAGTGAGCAAACTACTAGATCGCTATTCATCTTGTGATACCTAGTTAAGATGTTGAATCTTTGGTTCTTAACTGCTTGATCAAGTAACCTGAACTAAATTGCTGTTGACAGGATTAAAAAGGGCACATTGCACATTTCATTTTTGTGTGGCTGGTATTATATAAATATAATTTGGGTTAACTGACATAATAAACATCATTGTGTAATTGTTTAAAGTGGTTATTAATTTAATTTTACTTACAAGATTATCACTCTATCACATCATTTCATCACGCACCTGTTTGACCCAGACCGTTGTGCTCTACTATCAATGCACATCGCCAGTTCATTGAGTGAACAGATACTGGATCTGTTGCCATAACATTTACGATTCTAACGGTCATGTACATCACGAAATTGCCTAGCAAAATGCTCCAGCACCATGGATATTGTGGTGACAAAGTTGCAAGCTTGTCTGTCCCTACACTCACCCTAGCACCACATTCAGTGTCCTCCCAGACACTCCCAGAGCGTGTACCCACCATGTCACACCCCATATACTTCTTGTCAGTCTGGAAATGATATAGATCAATTTAACTTGTGTTGAAGTAACGGCATGTTCAAAATGCTTTCTAAACAAGTTATACAGTGTATCCAAAAAACGATTTGTACACAGTGAAATCCCTCAATGGATTTTCTTGTTTCTTTGCACAATACACATATTTGTAACATTTTAGACAGTTTTTAAAGTTTGTCCTCAAATATCCTCAGTTTCATTTCCATTTTTGACCATTTTTTCACAGTGTACAAATAATTCTTGGCTACACTGTAGCATTTATTTAGCACTGCAAAAACCATCTGACACTGAAGCTGACTGAAGTTTATTTGAGAAGGAACAATATTAAATAGACATAGCGATTTGTAATGGCAGTTATTGGCCCATTTCTTTAAAATCTGAGCTGGACTGGTGGTTTTGAATTGATGACGCTATACCATAGAAACTCAACCCAGATTCAGATTCTTTATTAAAACCCTAGTTCTCAATGATTGACTAGGAATGGAAATATAGAATTATACTATACCAGACAAAAGCTTTAGAAGAGAATGTTTTTTTGTGTGTGAACATAGTTTGTTTGTAAGGTGTTATTGCTGTACAGACGATGTACTTTAAATACTTGATCTTGGTTGTTTACTTGTTTTACGGTCTACAGTGGTTTGTTTTATGTTTTTATTCTTTTAAGAGTTTTGAGTTTCTGCTGTGTGAGTAATTAGCCTAATCATATCAGGGAGTAAAACTTAGGTGGTGTCTATTTGATTTCTGACCATATGAAGTCGGCTGATATTATGGGCTGTCGGAACCGCCTGGGATACAAAGTGGGTCTAAAAAAGGAAATAAGTCAACCAGGAACAAGACGCAACCTTGTTCCATTATTCAAACCAAGATAGGATGTCTCAAGATAAGAAGATGAGAACTCTCCAAAGCTGGTTACCTCGTCTTGTGTACTTTAAACATTATTCCAGATTTAATCAGGATAACAGAAATTTGATAGAATGTTCTAGCAGAAATAGACTGGATGGGAAAAACAGAGGGCTTTCTGATGAGGTAGGAAGATGAATGACTGATTTCCTGGGAAATCTGGGCCGACGAGACTCACCTGTCTTGCTGGTGATGTGGGTGCAGGGCGGGCTGGAGCTCTGAGCGGAGAGAGCCTGGCGCGCTGAGGGAGCCACAGAGAGGACTTGGTTGAGGTTCTGGGGGTGCGTTTGGCTCTGGGCTAAGCAGGGCAGGCTGCGGCGGGATGGTCGCAGGGTCTTCTCTTTGATGATCTCGCTGATACTGGTGTGCATAGCTGGCAAGAACAAGCAACACCAACATCAACAGTGACTGATGGGAATGAGCCACTATCCAAGAGATGTTTCAGAATGCCTGTTCTAAGGAAAATTTCAGAGCTACCTTACTAATTTCGCCATTCTCATTACCTGCTTGTCTGGATGCAGAGTCCGTCCCAGAAACAATGTGTGCAAGACAGGGAATAACCCAGGACCCATTGAAGGGCACTCACACCATTCACACACATTATTCACACTTGCACGATGCACAATTTGGCAGTTCTGGTTCACCTGGGAAGTGGAGGGTCCTAATGAAACCACGTAATGGCACTGGGAGAACATGCAAACTCCACAGACATACAGCCAGGCGAACGAATCAAACGTTGGTCTCCAGAGGTGTGAGGAAACAACGCTAACCACTGCGCCTCCATGCCTCCCTACAGGACGAGCACCTTCAGAAAATGAGTAAACCAATCAATCAGTTATAAAGTTTCTGCCTCACTAATGACACATGCTATTTCTGATAGAGCTCATTATAAATGTCGGTACAATTAGCGTTCTTGATTGGTTGATTGATTTTATTGGGCGAAATGTAAAAATGCTCAGCAGTAGTAGGGTCAGTATGCATGCTTGCTGTGTTTTATATCGACCTAATTAGAGAAGCTGGAGCCACGCTTCTGTTTTTCATAAACCCGGGATGGAAATTTCTTAAGCTATATATGTATGTAACAGTGGCATTGTGACGGAATTCAGGTATTCTGCTGCTTCGCGGAATACAACCCATTTCTTGGAACCTTTCAGAAAATATATTCACATATTATGCAGAGGATTCAAGTTTCTCACTCCTGTTTATTTGGACATGGTGAGTCAGAGTGAGCTGACAGACAGACACTTTGGACTAAAGAGCCCTTCAAGGCCTATATTGAGTCAAGAGCAGCTGATAACAGTGATGGATTTCAGGCTGAACGATGATTCTCAGATAATGAAAACACTTCTTTGACATTCAGATTAGGGTCTGAATAAAAAATATTATGGAAATAAGGACTTATGCTTGCCTTTCCCAAAGCTGTGTTTGAGCTTTCAAATGTAATTTGAATTATAAATTACACAAATCACTTTTTTTCCTTTTGAACTGGTATAAATATCCATCCATCCCTTTTCCAAACCGCTTATCCTTCTGGGTCGCAGTGGGTCTGGAGTCTATCTTGGAAGTTACAGGCATGAGGCGGGGAACAACACAGGACAGGGGGCCAGTCCATCGCAGTGGTAGAAATATTTACACTCAAAATTATTTAACCTAATTACTAAATAGCACAATTGCCTTGTGATCTTTTAAAAGATAAATGGTTGCAAAATTGAAGGATGACAGTACAGAGTCAAGTGCCCAAAATCCCAAAATCCTAAATCTTGTGATGTGTAGGTGTTCACAACAAAGGGTAATGCTTTACATTAGCTGAACTTTCATAATGCCTTTATAATGCATTCATAGAATATTCAGTGACCCTTCATAATGCATTCATAGAATACTCAGTGACCCGTCATAATGCATTCATAGAATACTCAGTGACCCTTCATAATGCATTCATAGAATATTTCTAAACAGCATGTAAGCATCCTAACATCCAACAGCTTTTGGACCATTAATTTGCTATTAATGCATATTAAAGCTGTTAAGTTATGTAAGCATGTTCAGGTATACTTACACGCTGCTTATGAATGTTCTATAAATGCATTATGACGGTATGCAGAATGCTCTATGAATGCATTATAAAGGCATTATGAAGGTGCAGTTAATGTAAAATGCTATCCAATAAAGTAACAGTCACTTTAGATTTACAGGTTTGATTAATTAATGTAGACACACGTTGGGGTGGGGGGGGGGCTGCCTGAGCTCCTGTCTGTTTTGCCCAAAACACTTAATGTGAACTTGTACTTGGGTTTTTAAGGTGCTGGGTGCCCCCTGCTTAGTCATTGTGCACATGCAAACAAAGAAAATGAATTAAAAAAACTATTGTGCATCTGCCCTGCAAACAGTTTCTGCAGAGGGAATTCTAGACTGCAGCTGTTTGTAGTTCATTTTAGGCAGATTATAACCCATAGAAAAGTGAAAAGAAAAAGCAGAGAGAAGAAAGCTGATATCACATTACCTTAAAGAGAAACTCAATGGGGGACATTTCCAATTCAATGAGGCAGCAACCCCCAGCTTTTGCCCCCTGTTACTGATGCCTTCTTACTGTTTATTCATGCATTGGAGGGACTTTCCTGAAGGCCGAGGCTTTATGTTTAACTGATTAGAAACGGCACGATTACCATCTTCTGTTTTTAACTCGCAGGTTTCGACGCAACTCTGCAGACGCTCTCCACGCTGGCGAGAAAGGAGGATGGTTTGCCATGCGCAGCTTTCCGCCAGACAGGAGGGGAAAGCGCTGCACAGGCCCGCTCTCTGCCGGGATGCATGATGCATGCACAGGTTCCTCGCTCTGAAGGGAACACACCCCGTCCACTGAGAATGAGGGCTTCACCCAGAGCCACTCGCCATATTATTGCATCGCACAAAAGAGAGACACCCTTTCTTCCCTTTCATTTATTTTGATCTGGTACGGCGGGGAAATGCGACAACGATGTGCACAAACTGTAATGCACTCTTTTGTATCTTGTTTATATTTAGGAATATGATTGATAAATGCATTCCTGTTTTGGAGCTCTGTATGCAAAGCTATGCAGACACCTAACTGTTAAGACGCATAGACAAACGGTAAATCCATCAGATCACCCGCCAAATGCCGAATCATATATCATCATATCATATGTCATATGTGGGTGTTTTATCATCTCAATGAGCACCAGCAGGACCCCAGATGCTTCTTATTCCTACATTAAATCTCAAAATGCTTGCATGGAACAGAAAGAAATCTATAGTATATAATACAATAGCATCTAAATAATGTGATGATAATGACGATTACTATGATTGTCGTTGTTAACAACAACAACAACAACAATAATAATAATAATAATAATAACGCGCACTGTGGTCTCTGTGGACCCACCTGTCAGCTTCCTGGTAAAATATCAACATCTGTATTTTTCTACGTATCTCCCCTGTCACATATACACAGCAAGTAAGTCAGTCAGTAAGTACATAAGTAAGTAAACATTATAATGCCTTTTAAAAACAACCATCATTGAGCAAAGTGCTGTACAGAGTAAATGAATCAATAATGCAATAATAAAATATACACACATATAAACAGACAATACACATGCAAATACTTTTAAAGCCTGATCAACAGTTAAGGAGTAAAAATAAGCATTCAGTTCAGTTTTTGAATCAGAAACCGAAGAGGAAGCCCTCATGTGTGCCAGCAGGCTGTTCCAAATCATCAGTGCTGCTTCTGCAAAAGCACAGCGAGCCTGTCACCTTCTCATTTTACATACAGACTGCCTTATTTCCTAACTGACCCAATATTTACTCATACTCATTGACTTTATTGACATATGGTGACATATTACATTACAGGTACACAGCTTACAAAACAGTATAATGAAACAGAGGGAGGGTACAGTGGCTCAGTGCTTATATCTGGGGTTGTGGGTTAAAATTCCTGTCTTTGGATGCGTGTGGCGTTTGCATGGACTCCTCATGTCCTCATTGCCCATCATTGTGAAGTACCTTCCCATCAATCCAGATTTCTCCAGCAGTCCAAAAGCTACTGGTTGACTGAAATGGGGTCTCTGAATTACCCGAGGTGTGTAACTGTGTGTGAGTGTCGACCCAGCGATGGACCGGCATCCCGTCCAGGGAGTCCTCGGCCTAGTGTCACCATTTTTTTGGGAGAGGATCCAGGCTTGGATGGAAAATGGAAGGATTTTTCAATACTGTAATTCCGCAAAAAAATGTTGCATATCCACATAAAATTTTGGTTTGTCCCATAATTTTTTCTAGCACTATATAAGACCTGGCTGAGATTTCATGGCAGTTTGGCCTCTTTGAGCAGACGCTCCCACAATGCATAAATTGCTCTTCTCAGACAACACTGGTCACACTGCCAGAGTTATTCACTGGGAGACATTATTGTGTCAAGCGTCTTTCGTTCCCATTGTAAGCTCCGACGCGATTGGTGTGGCTTGCTGATAAATCCCACCTGCCAATTCAAACCCAAGAGTTATAACTCCTCTCAATGGGCCTGTCAGGGCCACCCACTCCTACACCAAGGGCTAATTCGGAGTTCACTATGCCAGCGTGGAATCTCAC
Source organism: Stomatorhinus ivindoensis (assembly GCA_019775895.2). Taxonomy (NCBI): domain Eukaryota; kingdom Metazoa; phylum Chordata; class Actinopteri; order Osteoglossiformes; family Mormyridae; genus Stomatorhinus; species Stomatorhinus ivindoensis. The sequence goes on along the minus strand of JABFEB020000008.1, from coordinate 14,608,466 downwards.
CATTACATTCTTCCTGGAACGCCCCCAATTCTACACCCATATAATATTCCTGGAGGCATGCCCAACGTTATTTGACTCACTAAATAGTAGAAACAGATACCCAGTCTATTCTATCACTCACAATCCATTACTGGATGACTCACAAGCATTAATCATCACCTCCAGTTTTTGATTTCAGGTAGATAATGAGGGAAAATAGTACCAGAGCTATTAAGTTTTCTGTTGCATACTGGTCTAATTATCATCCATTTATCTATCAGATCAAAGCTCACACATACAAAATCATAATGACAATTTCATTTATATATTTTTATATTCATAATTTGAAAATACAGTAATTTTTGTCTATTTTGACAATTTTTTGTTTCAAAATCCACCCTGACAGCCCTGATTACCTTCCTGCATTAGCAGGCCACTGTCATCACAACCGGCTGGTTATATCCGCACACCCTGCAATCCAGTGTTGTTCAGCTTCACGATCCATCAGTATCACGACTCAACACTTGCCCATAAGCTATATGTTGGACTATCTATGTATCATTTATTCTCAGATATCTGTCAGTACACAGGAGATGTTCTCAGGATCTAATCAGATATCCTGCACTTCTGCTGTCAAACATAAATATATTTATCTGACAGCATTTCGGATCTGCTTTCTGAATTTTTCGCCAGGATTTCCATCCCACGGCATGGGAATGATTTCAGTCATGTTCCCACAGATCTGTCACGTGCATGTGGTCTCATGTACATACATTACTATATAATTTTGGGGTTGTCCTTATGTTAAAGGCAGTTTCTAATTTAGCCCTTATCATACACATTGACGCGCTTATTAGAGGAATGATAAACTCAAAGCGATGAGACAAAGAAGGGAGAGCGAGAGCGTGAACGTTGGAGAGAGGGAGGGACGTGAGTGTTAGGGAGAGAGGTGGCACCGCATTATGGGCTGCGACGTGACAGTGTTCAGTCTCCCCCACAGTAACACCCACGCCGGCAGCCGCAGCACGGACTCACTGGGCTCCTGTGTTTACGGCGCAGACCGGTGGGGATCCTGAAGAGCCGTTCGTCGGCCATGGTGGGGATTGTCTCTGATCCGCTTACACTCTTGGATCGGCCCCAGGCTGATGCCCGGGAAAACACAGTAGTGGGGGGGGGGGTGTGTGTTAAACCACAGGAAGCTGACTGTGAGATACAGGTAGCCACTGCAGGGGTTGTCTCCCTAGGTGATGAGAGGCAGACAGACCATGTGGGCCAATCCGAAGTTGCTCTGTCTCCCACATTTAGGTGATACAATGCCTGCTAGTGGTGTACCTATGTCTGTAGCATATATGCCACCATTGCCCCCATCTTTAGGGGTCCCTCCTCCACCAGTGAATGCTTCCAGAAGCACATCAAAGGCATTTAAATACTGGTATAGACCTCAGTTTATCCAAACCATTATTATCACTAGTGGTAAGCCTGGATTTCACACTGACTTTGAGCTAGTTGTATGATAATATAAAGGTTCCATGTAGCTGAGTATATAAGGGATCCGTTTATCAGTTATGTGTCAAAACAGTGCAGCCCGAAAAGGCCCAATTTCCTACCACAGGATGTCACAGTGACACAAATATAGAGCTGCAAAATCAAACGAGAGAGAGGCTGGTTATTTGAACAGATGGACAAAAACAGTGGGTGTTGCCCGCAAGACCGGAATGCCTGCTTACTTGTCTCTGCTGTGTCACACCAAGTTAATGGCAGGAAAACTGACAGTGCTTGGTTTAAATCCCGCCGAATGCCAGGTTTTGAGATTTGTCCAGAACAACTGCGCTAATGATACGATGTAAACATAAACAGATCAAAAGCTAACCCTGAGGCATCTCATATGGCAAAGTAATAACAACCAATTAGAATAAGCACTGCCTTGTTTTCGTTATTACTGAAGGGATGCATTTCAGGTGTAAAATCTTGAAATCAATAGATAGCCATTATTGCATTATTGCGAACCGTCGGTCATGTTCTGAGCTATCTAGGAGCCCTTCATTGCAAAGAAAGGGAATTAGGCAGGTTGCATTCAGCACAGAGCAACACAAGGTAGCACAAGTAAGAGGCTTTTCAGAATCATTAATGCACCTGTCTAGGGCAATGGGAAAATGTGTGAAATCTACACAGAGAAGCAAATACACAACCATAAAGGTGTTACGGCAGGCCCCATAGACTATAAATATGCCCCATAGAATATAAATGTGCATACATGCCAACTGTCCTTCCATTGTAAATAATATCCACAGGAGGGTATCAGAACAGACATAGACCGCCATAAACCACTGAACCTGAATGAAAAAAACACAAAAAACACCATTTGACTCACCACTTAACTGCAGGAAGAAACATGGACAGATCAAATGAAGAGAATTACTTGGTACTTATATATATATTTAAGTCTGAAGCATAATGGAAGCCCATAATGTAAACATTGTACTCCCCAGATCCCAGCTGTTTTCATATTATTTCAAACAGTGACTGTAATTTTAGCCCTTAATTAAACTACAAAAAGAGATGTGACCTATATTTTCAATGTCACAAATGTCGAATAGTCTGGATAGTCCCTCAGCAACAGAAGTGTGTATGTGTGTGTGTGTGTCCATGAGGGAGAGACAGAGAAAGCGAGAGAGAGAGAGAGAGAGAGAGAGAGAGAGAGAAAGGAGAAGGAGAGAGAAAACTGAAGGAGAGACTCTGCGTTAAAAAAAAAAATGAGGTCATACAATAAGTGTGGCATGATTTCATCACTGGCATCAGAGCCGCACGCAGTATCAAAGACTGGGGTCACATCCCACCAAGAGGAAACAGCTGGAGAAACAGCAGAAAGTGACTCGTGTAAAAACACCTGAAACATCTAACACAGACATTTTTACATGAATAATGCAAGGTGTCCCTCATACACCTTAAGAGTGATTCTCCACTGTGCAGCTCTCCCCATTTACAACCTGAATAATGCAAGGTGTCCCGCATACACCTTAAGAGTGATTCTCCACTGTGCAGCTCTCCCCATTTACAACCTGAATAATGCAAGGTGTCCCGCATACACCTTAAGAGTGATTCTCCACTGTGCAGCTCTCCCCATTTACAACATGCCACGCGACTCCTTGTTACCATGTTCTGCAAAACTGGGACAGACACTCTGGACAGAAGTTGCACATTTTACCGCACCTGATGGCTTGAATTTTCATAAGAGCGCAGCTCAATACCTTTTGTTCCTATTTGCCCAAGTGACAGGAAATAATGGAGGTTCACATGTGTCCTAATTGACCTTGGATATCAATCCTGCCTTATTTAGTACAGAGCGGATGATGGAGGAGTCCGGCCAGTAATCCTCACTATTACTACTCGGAGTTCTCCTGCGCCGCACACACCTGCACCGGCTCTGCTGATGCCCGACTGCGTGGCTCTCTGCTGGCGCAGTGCTGATAATGTCATAATGCAGCATTCCACTAGTCCCTGCTCTCTTCTTCACGAGTTTATGCAATGGACTGTGACGCTTGCTGGCACTGTGCGAAGAGGGAAAAACTGTCTCTATGACAACTATGTTTCCGAGCATTAGACTTTATACTCTACACATATGAACGAACTATAAGGCAGTACAAGGAAATACACCTAAATACAGTAACTGTTCAAATGAATGGTATTTAAACATGCATACAATACACTTTTGGATGCGTCCATATTCAATTAAAAAAAGAATATACTCTTTCTGCTGAAAATTCCTCAGCAATGCATAAGAAAAACATGCTCATTAACCTTACTTTAGCTTGTAAATGAATACCGTACAGAACTTCCTTAAAAAGTCTGTTCCCTGGAAAGAAGGTGTTCTGTGTCTTACTGACTGAAGGAGGATGTTGAAGGGCATAAATTTGGTTTCAAAATTGGTATAAGCACCAATCAGCCCTGAACCCCCCCCAGACTCCTAAACACACACCCAGTGCTCCCATAACATTAGTAGGTACGTGTCTTTATTGTACATAACCAAATATTCACCCTTGCTTTCTTCATCCAAAGACCAAAGCCAAAACTGACACTAGCCACTGATTTTTATACCAGTCAATGAAGCAAAATGATATCCTAGTATTCTGTGCCGCACTCTGGATATCGTCCTAGTGAGTAAGCTGTGCCGCACTGTTCAATTGAAAGCTGATTCATGAAAGGATGCTTTGCATTTCAGGACAGATCGAAGTAAATATTAAGAGGCAAGTGAATCTGTAGGAACAGGAATGTGAATGAAAAGCGATAGATGAAACGTGTTGTTTATCTGGGTTATGTTGGTCAGTGTGCTTTACACGGCAGCAAGGACCTGAGTCTTGTCAGAAGGTCCAGGGTGGGACGCTTTTCGCTTCAACTCAGCACTTAATTGCTTTTGTGGAGCTATTATTAGGATCTAGGTTCACCTTGTACTCTAGTGTAAATCAGTCTCTAACCAGAAGATAACCTAAATAACTGGTAATACTACAAGAGGGTTTCCCACCTCTTCGTAAACAAATAGATGCTAAAGAAGAAGCGGAAAACTAAATGGGATGTCTCATGCTGAGGGACTGCTCTCTCCCCAGTCCGCTGCTGGGGCCCAGTTAATGTAGCCTCTGTCATATAAGGTGACGTGAAAGGATGAGAACGGCCTTTAGAATACTTCAATGTTTCCACGTCGATTTAAAAATGCTTTTTATTGCTTTGTCAGGTACATCTAAAAATAGTCTTTTTTTGTTTGTGCTAGTAGAAATTCATTTAGGGCTACCAAAATCTGAACAATGCCTGGTCAAAGGGTTACCAAGGATGTAGATACTTTATTAGCAATAACAATATCACTTATTGGTGATTTTGATAAGTTAGGGTAGAGCATCTGCGTATGCAATTTTTAATCACCGGTGTAATATTTCACAATATTTGTATTATCAAACAAGATAATAGCAAAGTCAGTAGGTGTTTTTTTCAACCAAGAATACAAGCCTTCATTCCGACCAGCTGCGGCGACAATGTATCCGTGAGTAAATTTTAATAAAATCAGAGAATAATAATTAAATAAAATGATAAAATGGCTTCATGAGAGACAGAAAATCAGCCTGCCAGAACTCCCCCAAGGTGCAACTTGCTCAGGGCACAATTTAGCCATCCAGTTATAGTTAGTGGTACAAACAGGCTCTCTTTTATGTGGTTTACAGGTCCAAAGCCACAATGCACAATCCTGTTAAAACCCTAATATTGCATCACTGAAAAAGATTACACCCCCCCCCCCCCTTTCGGAAACGGCCTTTGCTTGCAGATTATATGTTACATTCAATGTGCCCAGCCTTCATTACCACCCTACAAGGGATTTCTGCATATCCTTTCTTAAGTTGATGAGTGCAAGATTAAATGGTCCCTGAACACCCTATCCTTATTTTGGTTTAGTAAATCTTCCACCCAAGAAAATGGCCCAATGAGAATTTACAGAACCCCTGAGGAAAAGTGAAGCATTTACTTTTTTTTACAATAAAAATGCATTTAACTAAAGGAATTTACATATACCATATAGCACGCAGTTCCACACTACTGCCTGATATCTAGGGGAATTATAGGAGGGTTTCACCCTGTTTATTCATTTTGCTTTTCATTAAAAAGACATAGGATATAATCACTCACCCTCAGTGTGACGAACCACAAGGTTCATATTCTCATCACATTCAGATACAAAGCAGCTGTGTGATTAAAATGACAATGAAACGCTATGGCGATGCCACGCTTGCCCTTGAGCTTGCGGCCCTACGGCGATGCCACGCTTGCGGCCCTATGGCGATGACACGCTTGCGGCCCTATGGCGATGCCATGCTTGCGACTCTATGGCGATGCCACGCTTGCGACTCTATGGCGATGCCACGCTTGCGGCCCTATGGCGATGCCACGCTTGTGACTCCATGGCGATGCCACGCTTGCGACTCTATGGCGATGCCACGCTTGCGGCCCTATGGCGATGCCATGCTTGCGGCCCTATGGCGATGCCACGCTTGCGGCCCTACGGCGATGCCACGCTTGCGGCCCTATGGCGATGCCACGCTTGCGGCCCTACGGCGATGCCACGCTTGCGGCCCTACGGCGATGCCACGCTTGCGGCCCTACGGCGATGCCATGCTTGCGACTCTATGGCGATGCCACGCTTGCGGCCCCATGGCGATGCCACGCTTGCGACTCTATGGCGATGCCACGCTTGCGGTCCCATGGCGATGCCACGCTTGCGACTCTATGGCGATGCCACACTTGCCCTTGAGCTTGCGGCCCTACGGCGATGCCACGCTTGCGGCCCTATGGCGATGCCACGCTTGCGGTCCCATGGCGATGCCACGCTTGCGACTCTATGGCGATGCCACACTTGCCCTTGAGCTTGCGGCCCTATGGCGATGCCATGCTTGCGACTCTATGGCGATGCCACGCTTGCGGCCCCATGGCGATGCCACGCTTGCGGCCCTATGGCGATGCCATGCTTGCGACTCTATGGCGATGCCACGCTTGTGACTCTATGGCGATGCCACGCTTGCGGCCCTATGGCGATGCCACGCTTGTGACTCCATGGCGATGCCACGCTTGCGGCCCTATGGCGATGCCATGCTTGCGGCCCTATGGCGATGCCATGCTTGCGACTCTATGGCGATGCCACGCTTGTGACTCTATGGCGATGCCACACTTGCGGCCCTATGGCGATGCCATGCTTGCGACTCTATGGCGGTGCCACGCTTGCGGCCCTATGGCGATGCCACGCTTGCGACTCTATGGCGATGCCACGCTTGCGGCCCTACGGCGATGCCACGCTTGCGACTCTATGGCGATGCCACGCTTGCGGCCCCATGGCGATGCCACACTTGCCCTTGAGCTTTTCGCAGTGCAGGTAAGATTAAGTGGCTGGAAGATCTCAGCGTGTCTAAGTCCTGAACCTTGTAATTTGGTTAAACTGTGACCCTCACATGGAAAAACAGTTGAAAGACGCGTGGGCGGACGAACGTAACTGGTCCAGTCTCCAAGACTGTATCTGAAAACCTCTAAAGAAAACAAATACGCATTATTAGCAATGTGTTATGCATTACTGAATACCACTATTAGCGTCATGGAGATTACATGCAATTGAATATGGTGTTCTCCCATGCCAAGCACAGAGAACAATATAAGCAGGCCCTGGGAAGAATGTTCCTGAATAGCTCCTTGCAGTGTCATTATATGTGACTTCTGACACTCGTGTTCCCTAATCCACCTGTTGTGTGATGTAAGCAAACAGATGGGTGGACTGTACTTGTGACGATTGTACTTTCAAGGGTCTCCACTCCACTAGTCACCCTTTTAGCTGTGGAGAGTCAAGCCTCCTGCCCACAGCGTGTTTGGCCAACAAGCGCCTCCATTCCAGGGCAGAGCATCAAGCTGCTTTCATTTCCATTTCCACATATTTGCCTCTGCATTTCCTTTCAGTCTCACTTTTCTGTGTATAGAGGAATTTTGCAAAAAGATGTTAGGTAAGAAAAGGGCTAACGGTGGGTTAACCATCCATCCATCTCTCCATCCATTTTCTAATCACTTATCTTAGTTGGGTCAATGGGAAGGGGGGCTGGAGCTCATTTTTGGCAACACAGGGCACCCACCAGAAGGGATGTCTGCCCATGGCTAGGCATATACACCAACACATGCAATCATACTTTGTGGTCATTTTACACACACACACACACACACACACACACCAGTTAGCCTTTCTGCATGACTTCAGGAAATCAAAGTAACCATAAGGAAGAAACTTCTATAAAAATGACACAAATCATATTTTGTGACTTAATTATAAAATACGGTACTCCCTTGAAGATAAATATTTAATTCTGTGTAAGATATGGTCATAATTCTTATT
>JABFEB020000008.1:14563857-14585233 GCA_019775895.2 Stomatorhinus ivindoensis | reverse complement strand
GTAGCATGCTTTTGTACCAAATTACAACTGCATTTTCATCAAAAGTATTGAAAAGTCCTTTGGGATCATTTACATATTTTCATTCCATTTGCTTCGTCGTGTTTTTCCAGCTGTTTTTTTTCCTGGTGGGTCCCTGTATTTTCTAGAAATCTTCAGAACCCTTATCAGTGTAGTTCCCAGCTTGCTGTTGGGCTCTATGACAATATTAAGAATATATGGTCACGAGCAATAATTTTAAGTATATATTTTTAATATACATTCTATGAATATATGGTCGCAGGCAATTATTTTATATATATATTTTAAATAATTTCTCAAATAAACAGCTAATTAAACTCATTTACTGTAACTCTTTCAACAGCTAATTACAATGAAGTGTAAGTGTACAGAATTACAGTAGTTTGAAAAATATAACATTATAAAAAATGTTTTTGCTCCCAAATAAATCAGAAAGAAACTAAAGAAATAAAGTTTAATATAAAGTTATCTAGAGCAGTCCACATAAATTTTGCAAACCTATTAAATGCATGAAAATCAGCTGAAACATTAGTTGCATGTATGAACAGATGACATAATGTGTTTTGTAATTCATACTGTCAAATAACAGAAAACTATTATGGGAAGAACTAATAGTAATCTCTAGAAAAAAATTCAATAACGACAAAATGAAATAAGAATGATAATTTTAAGGATACCTGGTCAGGAGATTGTACTTTATTATTTACTGTTAGCGGAAGGGTTTGAGGACAACTCCTGCTAACCTGTAAGACAATGACAGACATTGATATCAACTCAATATTATCAAACAATAACATTTAATATTGCAAAATGTATAACATTAAACGGCAACACTTTACTTGAAGCAGTCTACATAAGGTTGACATGTAACCATCATAAGAATGACTTGACACGTCGTGCACATTAATGATGTTTATGACTGTTGTCATGATGTCATTCAGTTCCAAAACCCAAATGACGCATTATGACAGCAGTGATGTTTATGACTGTATATCAATAATGTGTTATTAATGTGCATGACGTGTCATGTCATTCTTATGACGGTTACATGTCACCCTTATGTAGACTGCTTCAAGTAAAGTGTTACCCATTAAACAATAGTGTTTTGAATATTTTTGCATATTTTATATCCCCCACTGGCATCCCATCCAGGGTTAACCCAATCCTATTCGCTGTGCTACTTGGGATACACCCCTGGCGCTTCTGCAACCTGGATCAGGCAAAATGGCTGGAGTTGGAGGGTTGGATAGAAAGTTAATAATAAATATATCCTTGACCATCGATGTGAGGATTCTTCAGTGTTTTTCTGACCTTACCTTTTCCTTTCGGCAGTCTGTGAACCATTCCTTCCTTGTTTGCTGCACATATGAAAGGGCTTTACTTTTGGCTACTCGCACGATCTTAGGGAGGTCCTGTGAAGCCAGATTTGATCACGTATATTTTAAATACACAAAGAACCATCTGCCTTAATCAGCATAATCAGCAATTATAAGAACAGTAGCATTGCTTACAGTCCAACTCAAAGTAGCATAGTATATTTATTGGATAACACCAACATAGGTCAATTCATTCGTTGCATTAATGTCCTCCTGTTTGTGGTTCCTGAAATTTAAGTGCTAATATGATTCAATCAATCTGCTTGAATGATTTTTTTCCCCATAGGGATAGTTCCTCCTTAGCTTTACAGGACAAGATTCATTTTATTTTAACAAACATTATATGTTTTTTCCCTCTGTGCAAGGCTATTTGTTACATGCCCAAAGGGCCAAGTCCAGAAAGCTTTACAGCTCTAATTACACCATTAAGAACTCAAAAAGAGAGTCACTGACTTTAGTGCTCAGCTGAAAAATACGTCAGTGAAGGTGTCTATGTATTAACAGCATATAAAAGCAACAATATTTCTTTTTGTGAACTTAGGAAAGGATGCATGTAAACAACATCTTAATGGTTAATGGTTATTATACTGTCCCATTAAAAAAGAATTATGTGCAAGATTTTTAAGACATACATGAAAATACTGTTTCCTTCAAGAAATATTCACTCACAGTGAATGCTTAAGACTTAAAATAAAGATTTCCAATAGGGTTCAATAAAGATTTTTATTGTGTGACTCAGGAACAACAGTGTTCCCAGTTTTCATTTCTGTAGCCACTGCTATAAAGTTTTGTATATCCTTGGGGATGTGTCAGTTGACTGTTGTAGGTTTTCAGCCTTTTGTTCATAAATGTTTTCTTTCAATCTAATGCTTTTTCCACAAATATTTTGTATTTTTACCTTATCGTGGTGCTGAGGAATCGTACCCACAGATGTGTTAGCAAGTCTGGAGAATTTAAATCCGTCAAAAGATATTCCCGATACGTTGTGGATCTTGGAGGGCTTGTTGGATAGGACAGAAGAAAAACATACATGCACAATGTCCTTCAGGGCCTTGAGCTGGGATTCCTGTGAAAGAGACATTTCAAGATTCATTCATCAACCTACAGTATCTGTTTCATCTCTGTGTGAAAAAAGACTGTAATTGTTATACCTACTTTGTAACATTAACCTGCCTGACGAAGGCTTACACAGGTTTATGACATATTTTACCTTGTCCAACGCCGCCCTGTCCAGTTCCTTCTTGGCTTCCAGCAGCCTGAGCTCCAGGTCAGCTAGCTGCTGCCCCTGGCAACAAGATACATTTGGTGAACCTTGTGGGTGGAACTGAAAAATACAGTACAGGCAAGACACTGAACATTCAACACACTGCAATGCCATCTTATATGAAAATTAAAGCAGTCTAGGGGAGTTCATCAATCAACCTGAGCTGGGTAATGCAAGTCCAAAGAGTAAAAATCCAGAGCAAGATTTTGTTTCAACCAATCAGTTGAGTGTAAAAAGTTACAGTCACAGAGTACCCAACTGGTTGGTTGAAACAAAATCTTGGTCTGGACTTTTAGTCTCTGGACCAGAACTACCCACAAGTGCAACCAACTTAGTCTATACATTTTTACGATGAAAAGCCCTATTATGCAGGATTGATCCTTATCAGAATAGATATATTTGGTTTCTTTAATTCCCTGGAAATGAAATGAATTGTCTTGAATAATTATTTGCTGCAGTAAGTTGCACAAGGGATTACTGAATGTATCAAACCAGGGTAACCAGCCACCCATCTCTTAGATACACATGCAGTCTGCAGACAGTCTGCAGCCAGGCCGAGGCAGTGTGGGGCGTAAAGCAGACACACACATGCAGTCTGCAGACAGTCTGCAGATAGGCCCAGGCAGCATAGGGTGTAAGGCAGACACACACATGCAGTCTGCAGACAGTCTGCAGATAGGCCCAGGCAGCATAGGGTGTAAAGCAGACACACACATGCAGTCTGCAGACAGTCTGCAGACAGGCCCAGGCAGCGTAGGGCGTAAGGCAGACACACATGCAGTCTGCAGACAGTCTGCAGATAGGCCCAGGCAGCATAGGGTGTAAGGCAGACACACACGTACAGTCTGCAGACAGGCCCAGGCAGCGTAGGGCGTAAGGCAGACACACACATGCACACATGTGAAATGTGCATTACTCAAATTATTAAGGAATTTGTGTATCATTTCAATTCAATTTCCTTGTTAAATGTTTTCAGAGTTTCAGAGTTTCTTTTTTTGTCACATGCACAGATGTACAGGTACAACATGCAGTGAAATGAATTTTGTCCCAATCTACCCGACCACACATGTACAAACATTACAGGGGTTAGACAGGTCAGGTAGACAGGGGATATAGAAAAACAGAGAATATTCAAAATGTCATATTGTATATTGGATACAAAACATTGAAAAAAGGAAAGACAAATAGGCATAAAATCACCGACTATACCCATGAAATAAGATTAATTTATTTTTTAATTTTAAAAAAAATGTTGAAGTTGTGGGCAGTCATTTCATACCAACTGACATATTCCACTTGACCTTGAGCCGATTCTCTTTAATTAAAACTTTTTTACTGGCAGGAGAAGTTTTGGCATTTAAAATAATTACATATTTAATCTCACAACATTAATTTTAAAGAAAAAATTGAGAACAGTGCGTAATAGAATTCATTACATTTGTCTTAAGTTATCATACTGGTTTTAAGTCTCTCCTGAGAGACACCCACACACACACACACACCCAGAAGGCAAACTGCCATAATTAAATACCTTTCTGAAACTGACACTTGTCTTTACAGGAAGGGAAATGAAACAACCTAAAAATACCTCCAAGGTGATACTCATATTGAGTACTGAGGTTTGAGCTGGTTATTAGTTGAGGAAGGACTTTCAAAAGCTCAATAATGCCAGAATGCCCTGGAATGATGTGGTCTGTTTGCAGAAAGACATGCTTTAACATAGGGAGGAGAACCTGATCCATGTAGAGCCGGTGTGGATTTTTGAGATGACCTCTCAGTCAGCCAATAATAAAGCAGTAGCTCTACTCCAGTCCTGGGTACCCACTGTTATTGGCTGATTGAGAGGTCATGCCAAAAACCCGGACCGGCCCTCCATGGATCAGGCTCCCCACCCTGCTTTGAAGGACAGCATGGCTTCTGTCTTACAGGTCTCAGAATTCACAAAAGCCACTGAAAAGTCTCTTCACTGCATCCATCAGAAAACTTCACTATTCCTCTCGACACAAAGAGAGTATTCCTCCTTCATAGAATCGTTACATTTTCTAGCATTCTCTTTCTTTTGTTTAATCAGGAACTACATTCATATAGTTAACTATGGATCCATTAATCAGACTGAAAGCTTATTCCAGAGACCCCTGTACCCTTTAATGTGTGTCGCAGACCAACGAGAGACTGAATTGTACTGTATGTGTTGGCCATGATTTTTGTGTGTAGGTTCATGCATATTTTGTAATGTTTGGAATTAAACAGAACGGAATGCCTTTAGCAGGTACAATGAAAAGTAATTTGCTCCATAAAAGAGGAACTACTTAAGATTAAATAACAGCACATTACAACAGACTGCGGAATGAATAGCTTTAATCCAAAAATGACTGGACACGTCTACACTGTAGCTGAAGTTGGGTCTTCTTTTTTTAATTTGCATGTAGAGTAAAATTAAATATCTAAGACCGGTTACACAGGTAACCCTCACATGTGCACTGCCACAACAGTCCGACCATGCCAACAGTGCCTACATGTAGAGTAACAGTATACATTGCACAATACAGATGTATTTAAAAGGAATTTCAGACAGATTTCCGTTCAAGTTTAAGTTCAGAAGGCATACTGTGCTTAGCTACATACACAGGCAAAAATATAAGTAGCTATAACCGTATTGTGAGTTCTGAATTTGAATGTAATTGGGAGCAATGAATGAAAGAGTTGTCGTATCAACAAATACAGTCAGATGATAGAGTGGTGCCTGGAACAGAACTGAGGTATTTGTAAGAAAAATGGGTAACACTTTACTTTGAGGGGGCACAAACAACTTACTCAAGTTTTACTCAAGAACAAATCATGTACTAATAGTTCCTGCATGAAATACATGAACCACTGTCACTGATTAACGATGGACAAATATGGGATCGTTATGTAATTAACACTTATTTACTGGCTAATCACAGCCTCAAGTTAATTATTTCTGTCCCCCCAAGTAAAGTGTTACTGAAAAATGTCATGGAAAAATCCTTTAATAACAGAAAAGCGTGGTTGTTGTACCTTGAAAATTAAATCCTTTTTCCTGTAGCGCAGCTCCTTCAGTTGTGCTTGGATTTTTCTGGACTGTCACAAAACAAAAAGTAAGCATTTGATTAAATCCAGTATGGATTACTTGGTTCGCTGCAAACATGATTTCAAGAACTTAAGGCAATGAGGATCTAAATAAGGGAGTAGCGGAAGAAATAATTTATTGTAACATTCCCATTTCTGTTGGTCGACACAATCCCCTCGTAAGAAAAGGGAAACTGCAGAGATGCTATGAAGAGCAGCTCTGAGTCTATTCATTACAATTTATGTTTTATAATAATTCTGAAGCTGGAGCTGCCCTGCGTTATTCCACATGGTCCTACCTCATTCGCATAGATGCCACACAGTTTGCTGCCAGAGAGAAGCTTGTTCTTTAAACTCTTATTCTGGGGGGAAAAGGGGGATGTAAATAATGTGTTGGCACCAGCCTGAGATGTCCATTGTGGTCATCAATTTTCAGCTGCACTATTTCGGTTGTAGGTCACTGTGCCCCAGTACAAAATGTATAATTGGTAGAACAGCTCATTGTACAAAGCAAACCATCTTTGTAATTTTAAAATAAACTTTTAGTCAATGGGAAAAGCAAAAAAGACTCGGAAGCCTCATGAATGCAAAAGTTTCACAGTGAATTTGTAGAAGCTGACAGCAAAAAAATCATTTAGGGAAATCTAATTAAGAGTTTACTGTAATTTTTCAGTGTCTCAGCCTGACCTTGACAATTTCATCCACATTTACCACTGAAAGTAATGATGGATCGTGTGTTTCCGGAGAGACAACCAAGCACCGGAACTTGTGCAAAGTAAAGCTTTTGTACTCATGCATTTTGCACTTGGCTGTCCTGTAATATTGGATCAATTCATCTTCTGCTAAAAGCTTCTAGTCCCCAATGCCAGACACCATACTTCACTGAAAAAATTAAAAGCACAAATATTGATGTCAGTTACATTTCTTATTTTTCCTTGAAGTCAATCATAATTCTGACTAATTCTGACCGGTTTTAACATGTCATCCTCATCACAAACAAATCTCACTACAATTTTTTTAAGACAATAAAAAACACATTGTCTGCATTACGTAAATTAGAAATGCATTGTGTTCATTTTTACATTAGAAATGTATATGTAAATAATGGTTTTCGGCATATTTAAATCTGGCGTTGATTTTACCAGCCTCTGTGACTTTTTAGCTATAAATTAGGAGAAATGTGCCACACCAACCTCAGGAGTTTGCTCCTAAGATCTGTTATAGTCTGCTGTTACATTACTTCAATTCTCAGACTGAGAAATAACACAATTAAACTCTATGATCATATACGACATTCCGACTCCACTGCTAACTCGTGGAAACCCTCAGCATTACATCAAAGACTGAATCCTGACACGATACGCAGGCCTGTTTCATTAAAGAAGTTAAATTGGCCCTTTGGTGTCTGTCCGAAGGCATTCATGACATTCCTTTCTTTCAGGGGGTCACAGAACTGCTGAAGGCAGAGGAGCAGCTTTTACTTCTGTCTTTAGCATGTTTGCGCATCGTGGGAGCAGCCTTCAGTGCCACCCGACGCAGCTCAACATGGAGAAAAGACTTCGGCTACTCGTCACAGGCCAACATGGATAACGGACTCATTGATGGACTTTGCCTTCGTTCTTAATCCCAGCATATACCTCCCTTTTAACAAGCAAGTTGGTTGGGCAGCCAGTTGACCTTTGACCCCCAGAGGTTTTTTTTCTCCATACTTGGGAGTTTTAGGTTCCACTCCTCCGTTGTCTTCTGGCTTTCTTTATTTAATTTCTTTCCTTTCTTCCTCCTGTTCCGTATCTCTCTCTAATTATATTTTATGTATCACAACACAGCCCTGTTAAGCGCTTTGAGACAACTTTGTTGTGTTTCTATATAGAAAATAAATGTATTGTATATTGTATTTTATTGTACTAAGATGCTAAGCTCAATGACGGCCTACCAAATTCATCATTAAGAGGACTCACCTCCTGCTGCAAAACCTTGATGAGTTTATTCTTTTTCTCTGTCTCCATCTTCAGGAAACTGATCTGTCATTGAATACAAAAGAGGGATTATGGGACAGTCCCACAAACGTCCCACTTGATTCAAATCCCCGATAAATAACCATAGCCAGGGATCGCTACATGAAGCACATTTCTGTCCAGAGTAACCTGAATGAAAAGTCAGTCAAGTGAATAAAATAATTCAGCATCGAGGCACTCTGAGAGACATAAACAGAAGAAGCGATATCACTCCAGGGTAGGAACAGCTACAGGAGAAAAGTGACTGTTAAAAAGGTTATTTCTGCATTGAAAAATAAACTCATACAAGTCCAATATTTGCATATTTAAGTCTTAAAGGTATACAGCTACTACCATACTGAATACCATACTGATACCATGTAGCATTATGTATTAGTGAAGTCTGAAATAACTCATTTTTTGGGACACAGCTTCATTTCACCTAAAGCATTTGTTCTGTTTCATTCACCAAATTCTCCTAGTGGCACTCCCCGGTGGCATAAAATAGATCTGTAACAGTTTATTTAGCCTGTATATTTAGCTTATAATTTAGGCTAAATAGTGCTAAGAAGTAAGCTAAATACCATCAATAAGTCATGTGAGACACTAATATTTGTTTTTACTCTATGTTTGTTAAAAACATACTTGGCAGCTCATTTCAAAGTCAGCTAATGAGACCTTGGTTAAAATTATTCTGAATCATGAAAATATTGCATCTCTATCATCAAATTGCGGCAGACGGTAAATCACGGCAAATCACTGTGCATGTAGGCTATAAACTACACCAGTAGATGGTGTATTTCAGTTACAACCGAGGTATAGCTCTCTCGCTCAGTAGCGTGAGTGTCTCGTTCTCCAACTTGGTCGTTCGTTCACTGCGTATACGTTCAGTCCCAGGTTTAGTTTCCAGCCAATCAGACGCTGGCTTACAGCACGCCCTTACATGCCTCACTGGCTCTGACTGGAGGGAAGCCGCATTCACGTCATATCTCAGAGGACAAGCGGAAGAACGAAAAGAAGGAATCTTTGCAGGGAAGTGAACGTGAGTGTGCAGTTCTTGTAAGTGACTCGTTTCCCGCAAACGAATCATTTGAGAACGTCACACAGTAATAATGTGAATGCCATGACCATAATCTAGATAAGAAGAGTGAAAAACCAAAGGATATAGGAATATTGTGATTATTTTGCATTTCACTATAATATAATAGTAAATGTTTTATTATTAACATTGTTAAATAGCTTGGATATATTTGTTATAGATTAGCAATGAATTTATTTTGCCTCAATTTTCAATTTATTCTAAATAATGTGCATAGTATTGCTTAAAAGAACAATTGGTTCAGATTTGAATCAATATACATATATTACTGACTGATAATGTAATTTTGATAACTGGAGTTGTAGAAATTTGCTATTGTGTCCCTTGGATAATTAGGTAACTAAGAGAACAGGGGCATCGTGTGATATTACTAGGAAATGAAAAGACGTAAGGCTGAGGTAATAGACCATAAGCATACCTCTCTTAAAAAGGAATTTAGTACTAATTTACAATTAGCAACATTTTTTTCCATGGAACAATAATGCTACAAAATATGACCTAATAAGAATACTTAAAGAAACTTATGAAAACAAATAACTAATCCTCACATGACATTTTATGTGAATACTCAGTTTTCAATAGTGGGTTAAAGATAAAAAAAAGAACTAATTCACAAAGTGATGAATATATACAAGAACACATTCTCCCTTCATCTTAAAAGACATGGATAAGCTATCAAAATGCTGCGGATATAGTGTGACATAATACAGTAATGACTGCTGCAGAAAACAGAAGGCTTTTGCTTTTTTACATGGTTGGTAGCAGAAAATATTAAACAATCTATTCGGGTTTCACCTTGGGATAGTATCACCTCAGAATAACACAGGATTGCAGAGGCATCGCAAATGACCAAACGAGTTCAGTGTTGCTTTTGAAGTAAGTGATGTTTTGGTTGAACATAATGATTGAAATGCCCCAGTTTCATTCTGGACAATGCTGTAAATGCTACCTCATGTGCAGAATAAGAGAGGCAGACGACTAGGAAGCTACTATGATCAAGTTTCTATATAGCCTAAAATTCAGTGATCTTAACTTCTAGTTACTTATCAGATATGGAGGTACAGTTCATTGTGCAAGTTACAAATCATCTTACAGATTTACAATAGAACCAAAATGTTTTCTGGTTCAAATGGAAGTTAAAAATCAAAGAGGTTTGTTTACTAAATATTTAGTGGCTACAGCTAATGTAATCCTTCTTCAAACTTTCTGGGTTACCAAACTAAAACAGGATCTTTTTACTGGACGACCATACAGCGTAATTTGCACCACTATGACTTAAAACTGAATCGCCAAACTCAAAAGTGCTGCAAGTTTTGTGCGCGCTTGCTCCACATTTCAAGATAAAAGTCTTTTTCAATTAACTCAGTAGTGTCTTAAGAAGTGCATTTGAGCAAGTAGTCAGGATAGGTGCTAAGGACACAAACAGCACTGGAAACTCTACAGATGAACACCAAATCCTGCAGGTGTAAATCTTAAGCAGATAAAAAAAGGGATCCAGAACTTCCAAGGGGAAATACTTGTACTTATGTCCCATAAAGGTGACCTTGGTGAGGCTATTCTGCATATGGACAGAATGCCAAGTCGGCACAAAACTATTTTATCTGAGATGACCTGTTCTGCTAAAAGTTACTTTACTGATGTTAATGAAATGACAAGGCATATAGATACTTACATCAGGATGCTAACCTTCCCACTGATAGTTAGGGTCGACTTCTTCACCAAGGCAGCCACTGAACTGGACCTAGGGACGAGATATAGATTCTCTGGTCTGACCCGTTCACCGGAGTGACACGACTAGTCATCTCTGTGTGTAGCGATGCCACAAGACTTCATCTGATACAGAGACTAGGGATCATCAAGATGGCTTCCAGTGTTGCTAAATAAGATTTCGTGAGTTATTGAATGCTCTTAAGATTGTTAGCATTGGCCAAGTCTATTTGGCATTCAATTTTATTACTATTATTTAAGCAACAGATTTTGTAGTTCTTGGTTTGTTTAAATGATTTTACAAATTTGTAACACTTGAGGGGTCACAAGTAACGTATTAGTACACTCTTAATGTATTAATTGAAAACAGAAACTAAGTATTAGTTACATACTCATTTCACTTACATTTCAAATTTTCTCGAGTGATGGGAGCCTTCTTGCGGACTCCTGGTTACTATGTTAGTTATATACTTTGTTGCAAAAAATATGTGATATTGTGCCAAAATGTCGTAGCTTACATATGATCCCTGTTTAGCACACTTAGTTAATCGTATACAAAGTTAGTGCCGTTTTGTTTTTTAATAGTTGCGTTATTCACTTTGATTCACGTACATGCAATTTGCCATCATTTTGTATGTTTACTTTGATTATTATGAGACTAGAAAGAGATGCTATTGCATCCCATTGAAGATAAATTATAATGATCTAAAGAAAAGACTTTTAACCTTTTAAACTAGCCTAGAGGTTTTGAAGCTCACAGAAATGTACAGTACAGTAGGAGTACAGTACAATACTCCTGTACAGTACAAGTTCTGTCTCCTTTAAACTTATGGAACGTCCTTCTTCTAATCACTTATCTTGGATAAATTCACTGACCCTATCCTAGTTAGCAGAGTGCACAAGGCTATCCTACAAGGCACATACAGTACATGCATTCACTCATACACAATCATACTTAATGGACAATTTAGAGATACCACTGTCACTTCTGTCTGCATTCTGGCTATTTCCCTTAATAGAAGATGTCTTTCGTCTGCTTCCAGAGCATCCTTCCCATTGGATAACCCACAGATTTCTTTGTAAAGCACTGCTGATGAAGACTGCATGAGCGCTAAACGTCACAATAGACCCTTCCAATTTTATTCTTCAGAGTTAGCACAACGCAATCAACAGCATCCAAAAAACAAGTTGTTTGACCTTATTTTTGGAACCCCATCGATCAATGGCAACAATTTCTTGATTTGGCATCTCTTGCAAGCTCTAGTTGACCTTTTCCAGTGGCAAGGTTCAAATGATGAATTAGGGAGTCTGTAGGTGAAGTCCATAGGAAGTACTGAATCAATGAATGAATGTTACATTTTATATAGCACTTTATAAAAGCAACGGGGAGGCGTTTCAATCACCACCACTGTGTAGCCCCCACCTGAATGACGTGACAGGAATCATTCTACACCAGTACGCTTACCACACAGTAGCTGAGGTGCAGGAGATTATTCACCAATTGGATATAGATAATGATCACGAGGCCAGTTTTGAAAGGGCCACAGTGGGTGATTTTAGCCAGGACATTGGGGTACCACACCTACACTTTAGAAGGATGCCTAGGGATCTATAATGACCCTAGAGCGACAGGACCTCATCAAAAAGGACAGCACTATATTTACAGCACAGTGTCCCTGTCATGACACTGAGGCATTGGGATACACAGAGGCCAAAGGGATGGGCTCCCCTATTGTACACACCAACACCTCCTCCAGCAGCAAGCCAGCTTTCTAAGTTGGTCTCCTGCCCAAGTACTGGGCAGGCCCAAAGCTGCTTAGCGCCAGGCGGATTTCCTCTTCTCACCTGCAAGTGGCACATGTGCTAAAGGGAGTGTATTAATACTCCATTTGTCTGTCCTTTGTTTAGATTAAAAGGATGCGAAATAGCTGTTGCTTTCTGTCCTATGAAACAAACTGACAATCCGATCTTGACAGATTATGTTTCAGGATTCACGGTGCAGTGAATGCCATTAACACCTCTAGGGCAAAGGGTGAACGGGATTTGCAAGATAACGTGAATGAACAAGTTTGTAAAACAAGGAGAAGGACATGATAAGGACATGATAATCAGCTTCAAAAATAATCAGCAGTTTTATGCACCACCACTAATAGTACACAATTAGAACACTTTACTCTTGTCTTTTAGATGGGTATACCGCTACACTGTATAATTATGTATATGCAGATATACATTTTTGTAGAAGTGGGTATATGCCATATATCTATATATACCCACCACTACACCTCTGCTCTTGTCATGGGAGTGCAGGTTTCCTCTGGCCTCTCTTGGGATGAGCATATTAGTTAGATTCTCTTGAGTTCAGCCCAAAATGTCTATATGGCCAAGCCTGCAGGTGTTCCCTCTGATGTTCTGCTCTGAGTTTATGCTCGTGTATGGGCGGGGTTATCCATAAAACCAATTAATTATCTGGAGAATGTACGATGAAAGTGTTTCTGCATCATTGATATACGCCACACAAAGACTCAGCTGCAGCGCGTGAGTTTAATTGACAGCTCAGAGATCCCATTTGCTGACTACATGACTTTCTCACTCACACAAATTGGCTATAAGACTTTCGAACAAAGAAGCTTTATAATTTCCATCAGTGTACTGCACCGAAGCTAACTTAGTATGTTGTAATAGGTTTTAAAGTTTTTGCCTTTTAAACATATTTACCTATTTACTTGTCTGTATTTTAGATGTTACAGCCCTGTATAAAGTCTGCATCTACTGTATGTTATTGTTTTGTTATGCATAGGATTCAGGGGCCTTGCTAAAGGTTATGGGTCCCAAAGCATATCATATTGGGCCCCCCAATCCAGACCAATTCAGTTATTTTCCAATTTTTTTAGGGCCTCTGTTACTTGGGGGCCCTTGGAATTGTGTTAATCCCCCCCTCCCCCTTACGGCGCCCCAATAGGATTACATATAGGATGTATAGGCATCACAATTTATATGATGTTGAAGATACAATAATACTTATAATAAACAAAACTAAAATTCAAAAAACAGCAAAGTTCAGATCCAATAAATTAGTATCACAACCCTGTCAAGATTTATTTCATATTCACTGCCTTGCCTAGCCAGTTTTGTGCCGAGTTGGGCCGACCTTGATGATGATCAATTCCAATGACTTTGGAGGAGGTACTCATTCAGGACACAACATATAAAGCATCTCTCTTCAAATGAAACATCTTTCAAGGCTGCATCAGAGATGCTGACAAATGGAGATCAAACTGTATCAGTTAGCTTAGTCAGCTCTGGATATGCACATGAAAACAAACCTTATGCATCATATTATTTTTCTGTTAGCTGTCATGAGCAGAATATGAATAACTCATTTGTATATTCTACTACTATCATACAGCAAGATGATATTTCTGTGCACTGAAACTTCAATCAGAAATCTGTCACTTTCACCTTGATTCAGCTAGCATGGACAAAATGGCTGTAGCAATGCCTATTTTGGGGTGAAAAAAATTCAAGACTATTTTCCATATATATACAGGGGCGTTGCTTGAGATTTTAAATCCCATGTAGGCATAATATATTGGGCCCCCGAGTCCAGACCAATCCAGTTATTTTCCAAATTTTCTAGGCCCCTTGTCACTCAGGGGCCCTTGGAATCGTCCTAACTTTCCTGCACCACACAAAGCCCATGCATGAATACAAAGGATTAGGCAAACTTTTTTTTGTTCTTACATTAACATTGCTGTTTCTATCCCTTAGAAATTAAATTATAACAAGTTTTGCCAATCAATACCTAATTACGCCAAAAGCTTTGGAGAAGGCTTAGATGGATATATTTCTGCCTGGGGCTTAGAAATATACCCCTCAAAACGGCCCCAGGAAAATTATCAGGCAGGAAAACAAATAGGGACTGGTCACATTTATATGCATGATGTTAAAAAGTACATACCTATTTAAGGGACACTTGTAGTATAATGATCTGCATGCATTTATATTGCTACTCCTCTGGTCAGCTGCTATGTGTGTCAATGAAACATCACTGAGCTTCCAGCAGAAATGCTGCCAACATGCCAGATGTAATGGGCTGGATGACATTTAACTTTCTCAAACAGGTCTGGGTTCTGGACACAAAGCGGCAGCTCTAAATGTCCTCGTAACAATTTGCAAGGCCTGGTTTGCTTTTGTTTGCAGATGCAGCAGAGCCTGTGGCAGCAGAAATGCGACCTGCGCGACTAGCATAGCGAACAGACATTACCGTGACATTTAAGTTTTCATGGATGACCGATGGCCTGCAGGGCCCGTTGGCGGCCACAGGCTGCAGCTTACGTTCAAGGCTCAGCGATCTCCAGGCTGTGTGTCATGCACAGTGTAACTGCTGCCTGGGGCTTAGACATAGAGAGAGATAAACTTTATTAATCCCCGAGGGGAAATTAAGGAGATTGGTATTCTTCCTAGATGACGGCATCGTTTCACAGTGACATTTTGCTCTTATTATTTTGCCTCTTGTTTTTTCGTTCGAAGAAACTCACCGGTCAGTGCAAAAAAAAAAAAAACAAACTACAAATGAAGACCACTGACAAAAATACATATTCAATTAGTCCCATGAAATGATCACTCTGTAATAATAATGATAGAAAACGGGAGTATTGTCTGCCACTGAGCCTCAGGGTGCCGCGTCCTTCACGTTCCGAAGGCCTGCTGTGAAAGAGCGTCTGAAAACAAAACGAAAACCGCACAGGAAGAGCTGCGAGGTGAAGACTCTACCCGCTGGGTCCCCCCGCTGTCCTCGCTGCTTGCGTGCTTCATTTGCCCAAAAAATGTTAGTAATAATCCTGCTTTTTACAGGACGAGATAATGAACACATCCATTCCAGAATGTTAGCACTTAAGCAGAACATCAAAACAAAACATTTAATTGAAAATATATTATTCAGTTTTAGGTCTTAGATTTTTTTTTGTTAGTGCTTATAAATTCCAGTGTGTCTTCAGTAGGAACAGGCTACGTTTGGTGCTCACCATCTGCACTGTGCCAGTTTCCCCAGGGCCAGCTCACCCTCAACATAGGGGATCACCTAGGGCGTCGTTTGATTAGGAGGTGAAAAACATCAGCAGAAATATCTTGGGTTGCACTCTCTGATATAGCAGTTATTTGCACAACCTTTAATATTTCAAATACCAAATGCCCTGTGCTACGAAAAGGTTTTTATTTATAAGTACACTGACAAAATTTTTCTGCTGCCCTGGGTGGTAGGGTTTTATTTTTGTTGTATTAAGGGTTAATAGAAAATAAATTAGTACTCAGAAATGATTAGTAAAAATATATATATGTAAATGTTTTATCGCAGCACAGTAATGTTATTTATATTTGCTATTGTAAAGGATCGTGAGAGGATTGAGGCACTAGCCTGAGATTTTGTGATTTCTTGTCAAAATCCCTATTGATTTGTGCCAATAGAAACCTCAGTTAATAAAACTGAAATAATTATTCAATGGCAATGAGGTACACTCCGGAAGTTTCCTGTTTGTCTTGGCTTCTGTTTAGGTTTAGATTTTTTCTTTCAAACTTAGCCTTTAAATCGCCTTGGCCTTATTTCAGTGCCTAGTCAGGACATTTGATTTTTGCAGTCATACTGTCCTGTGTCTCTGTCTTCCAAGTGCAAGTTTTTTTTTCTTGATGCATATAATTACATTTTGGGGGTATGTAGGAAACTGTTTGGCAGTAAACAAAATTACAATGTCAATTTCACCTGGAAGGTTTCCCTAATTTCAACCAGTGTTTTGGTTGGCTCTGCCTGAACTGATAGGACTGTGATATCTAGCCAAGCTGAAGACCAGCAAAGACCAGAAGCAGCTGTATGATGCTTACGGCAGGATTTAATGGTAATAATAGAATTTCTATTGAGTGCCAGATGCCTCCGTAATACTGCATCCCCCCTATGAATATAGTAATTTACATCTTCCAGATTCACTTCCTTCATCTTTTAATACTAGTAAATTGTGTGACTCTCAGCAGGCCCGACTGCTGCACCTGTAATTGGAAAGTGGCCAATCCAGAAGCCTGGGTCGGCAGTGATGTCACCATCAGGCCCTTGAGCAAGGCCCTTAACCCCAATGGCTCCAGGAACTGGCTGATCCTGCTTTCACTTAAAAATATATTTTGCTTTGGATAAAAGCATCTGCTAATAAAATAATAATAATCCAACCATACACAGCATGGCAAAGTAAGGCAATAAAAAAGTAGAAAATTGTTCTGCAGGACCTATTGATTTTGTTTTTATTGAATTTATATAAATGTGGGGGAATTAACTTATTTGCTAATTTTTTCAGTGACTTGCCTTTAGATGTGGGGTATGTGATGTAGTTGAATAACTACATAAATTTGCATCTGAGGAACATACATATAGGAAAATTGATCAATTACTTTTTACATACCGTTGCTTGGTGCTTCTTGTCATTCTCAGTGAATTCATCCAGCTTCTTTTTCAAAGCCAGCTGGACAGACTTCATCTCATCTCTGCACAGAAACCCATATGCATCCAGTTCAGTTACACATGTGTAGAAAACTGATGGATGGATGTACTGTGTACATTAAACAGTCTATGATCACAAAAATGAAAACTCCTCATCCAGACAATCATTTCTTATCACTGCTGTTTTACAAGAATTAATTTGTTTAATCTAAAAAAGCTAAATGGAGAAATCTGAAACATATAGGAGATAAGTGGATTAGAAAACAGCAAACAAGTTTAACGTAATTAAAACATTCAGATAAAAGCAACAGGACCATTATGTTAGATGCAAACAGATCTCTTGGTGACCTATCAGGCATTATAAAAAGGTCAGTTCTACATAGGTACTATAAAGGTTAGCAAAATATGAACAAAACAAAATCAACATAGATTTTGACAAAAATCATCAACAAATCATTTTTCACAAAAATGTCTGACATGAAGTACTTGCATTTTGTTTTTAGTATAACAAAGACAAAATAACCCATTGAAAAGTGCAGAATTTAATGTGAATTACAATGTTCACATATGGAGCAAATATATGAATTTTCCAGTCTTTTTACAATACTAGTAAAATAATTAATTATATGGACATCCTGAAACAGTATAAGTGAACATAAAGCTGGTATAAAACTGCTGCATTATTAGCTAATGTAGTTCAGTCTGAATCGTAATGAAATGTGACAGGGCATGTTGAAGCAGCAGTGCTTGTGTGTTAGCGAGTCAGAAGGATGTGGGAGCTGTTTAAAGGAGTCACAACCCAGCTTCTATATTCCAAGTTGTTTGTTTGCTAGTTTGTTTTTCGATTCATTAAATAAACTGCTGTATTCTGTCTACATACTGTACATATCTGACACGCTGATTCTTGCACCTTGTTTCTTGTGTTACATCACGATGCAGATCCAACACATGTCATTTCACTAAATGTAGCCTTTGAATACATTTTCTCTTAATATTTGTCTTTGTATTTTATTATTCACATGAAGCTATTCACATGCCACTTTCTAAAAACATTGCTCTTCCTGATTAATTAAGAAGCCCACCCGTATTGAAGTAATTATACTCTCATTTCTTATAATGGCAGGGTCTTTTTAACTGATTAGATAGTCATATTCCATTTATTTGCATAATCTGAGGAAAGGTCATGGCGCGTTTGCTTTCCTGAATTGCCTTCTGCCTGCTGCATAATGGACTGCAGAGTTTGGCAGAGCTCAAAGGAAACATTAAATAAGTACAGCGCCCTGGACAGGTCTGCCCCATATAGGTCAACTCAGGATGACAGCACGATAGCTAATTAACACCGGAGTATTTCAAAGGCGTGCTGCCATGTAGCCTGAGCGAGGCAGGGATATAGGTTATGGCTATATGTTCACAGTCAGGGGGTCAATCGGAGACTGCGATGGCCTCACAGTCCACCTGCATGTACTACAGAAGCAGCTACAGCAGATCCCAGAAATCTCCTGTTTGTTACAGGAGCAGCAGTCACCCTTCCTTTGGCTGCAATTACTGAATATTTTTTGGGAGAAAAATAAAATATCAGTAGTGTTACTTCTTACGTGCTGAGGTGTGTAACCTTGTGTGGCGATAAAATCCCTCACTCACAAGTCACTATACAGGTTCTTCTACACTTTGTCCAGGAAACAATGTGGCGAATAAAAATGGCTTACCTCTGCTTCTGGCTGCGTTCCAGGATTTTCAGAAGGTCTTTCTTCGGTATTGTCTCAGCGTTTTTCAAATTCTAGAGCGTCAAAATAGATTTCTTTATTCCTGAATGCAAAGCCTTAAACTTCACCAACATGCAAAATCATCTTCATTAGAATTGAAGAAACGCAGGCCTAAAGGAAACTAAGATCTGGAGTAAAAGTTCAGTAATTCACCCTAAAATACTTGCTACGTAATTGTGAACTACACCTCTGTGAAGGTCTTCCTGACAAAAGCTGAAAATGCACAGAGGAAGCTAAGTAGTCTTCCATCGCACCTCTCCATGGGCACAGAATAAATAATGGCAATAGTGACAGTCAGTGAACTAGCTCTAAATCTGAAGGCAGAAGTGACAGGTGATGACCTTGCCGAGTGCCACCAAGGCCCTCCTCATGCACCCTACTAATACCAAACAACCATCTTAAAAAGGATTTTATTGATGGTGTATCTCAGTCGTTGTGTCACGTCAGCCATAGTACATTCTGTTCTGTGCAATTTCTCTTGTTTTGAACATTACCTGATCTAGCTCTGTCTTGGTCTGAAACACTTAATAGGTAGTTCACTTTACCAATGTTTTCTATGCCCTAACCCTAACCATTAAACACAGAATTTATACTTCATCGTTCTGATTTCTAGTAATTAAATTCTGTGGAGGGTATAGTGTGCAGTACATTTCCTATGAATCCTTAATGCAATGAAACGTGTTCATAGAAACCACCAGTCTAAGACAAAGGATGAATCACATATTTGTGGATATATTTACTATAACATATGTGTGTGTTTTTGCGTGTGTCTTTACTACGTATTTCTTTCTACTTTGTATTTGTCTGTAATGTGGTCATGTAATTGTCAGTGAGAAATGGTAGATCTTGACCTGAAGGTGTTGTTCTATCCCATCTGATGCTGATGTTGGTTTGGTCATCTGTCGCAGAGCATCACTCCTCTCTTTGAACAGGTTCTTCAGGTTCTGCTCAAGGTCCACATACCTCTGTCTGAAATAAGAGGGAAAACAGCCACCATATAAAATGCAGACTTTGGATATGAGACAGCAAGGGTGTGGTATGTTAGGTATTAAGACCTGGATGCTATAACTGCTGAAGTATTATATAGAATGAGGCTTCATATTTGGTAATCCCACATTTCTTCATTTTATTCTAGTTGTTAGTCACAGGTTTATCTGCTTTAGTTTTCTCATTCTACTCATGCTGTACATGCTAACAATCTAAACCTCTGCCCAGAAGATAGATGGATTAATGCTTGGAAAGATTAATGGACTTCCACAGCAGAGGGTACAAGAATTAGCAAGAGGTTTGAAATAGAGGTAGAATGGCATCTGGTAGTCCTGGCTCCCATGGACTGCTAATTAGCCTCCTGTTTTCAGTCATCTGTCATTGGGACTGCCAGGAGGGTGC
The DNA here is from genome assembly GCA_019775895.2 of Stomatorhinus ivindoensis. Lineage (NCBI taxonomy): Eukaryota > Metazoa > Chordata > Actinopteri > Osteoglossiformes > Mormyridae > Stomatorhinus > Stomatorhinus ivindoensis. The sequence continues at coordinate 14,565,052 of JABFEB020000008.1, read as the reverse complement.
TCAGACTGACTAGTCACTTGTGACATTGACCAAAGGACTTCCTCAACATCAGTCTAACATCAGAATAGCTGTTCAGAGAACATTTAATCTGCCGCAAAATACTGAATCCTGTACAAAATATAGCTGGCAAGTATTTTTATTTTACACAATAATGATAAATGGAATTGATGATTGATACCCCTTAACATCGAAGTTTGCTTCAATTTCTTTTAATATCGGTGAGAGAAAAAAATCCATAGGCAGAACACAATTAAAGGGCTAGGGGAAACAGACCAAGTTATTATAGGCATAGTGCATTAAGAGCAGGGGGAAGCCGCACTGGCCCTGGTCAGCTGAACCAGAGCCCTCTCCTCTTCCTTAGAGCGTTTCTTTTATGTCACTAAAAGTCTGTATCATAGACTTTTGCAATAATCAGTACCTGGCCTGGATTCCAGCATACTGCGCTTAATGACAGAATGATTGGTGGCTTCCTCTTAGGTTCAGACCGCCATTAAGCGGTAGTCATGTACTTGGCAATATGTGGCAGTTTATCCATGTCCAGCATGACACCTTTGCACCCTTGCCCATCCCAAAGGAGCCCAGCCACTGTCTCTTCGCTTTTTAATACATATTTTTTTTACATTCAGGTGCAAGATACCACTGAAGCTTGAGAGTTTAACCATTTTTATTTATATCTCTTGACTGAATAGAGAAAAGGTCGCATATACAGCTATAGATTAGGCTTATTAAAGGCCACTTGCACCTCAAAGAGTAAAGAACCATCTCGACTAAGTTTTGATGTAATAACTTATCGTAGTGGCTGATTGGGCAGTGATGCTGCCTCACAGCTCCAGGATTCCGGGGCGTGACAGCAGCCTCAGGTCTGTTTACATGGATTTTCCTACTCCATGCAGTTAGGGTAACTGGCATTTCTACATGTCCCATAGTGTAAGATTGTATGTGTATGTGTGTCCTTTGAAGGACTGGCATCCCATTCAGGATGTACCTTGTGACCTGTGCCGCTAGGGTTAGGTAGTTATATTATGCAGTGATCCCTCGCTACTTTGCGGTTCACTTATCGCGGATTCACGACTTCGCGGGTTTTTAAATATACAGCAGTAGTAGTATTTGGGAAAATTTGGGACGACGATATGGTTCGATCGGTCCAATTTTGCAACAAGATCGACGATGTCATGACCGCCTACAAGCTGCTCTT
>JABFEB020000008.1:14544405-14563757 GCA_019775895.2 Stomatorhinus ivindoensis | reverse complement strand
GGTCGGCCTTGGAACCTATCTCCCGCGATAAGTGAGGGATTACTGTATATATATATATATATATATATATATATATACATATATATATATACTGTATCTAAGATAATAGGGTTAGGAGTTTGACGGAGATGCAGACCACAAATGAAAATGCTAATTCTATTCTGTTTGATTCTTCAGCGTATGGAAAGATAATTTTAAGTCCTACATCTGTCTGTCTATCAATGACCAAGAACGAATGTATCTCTTATAGCCATCTAAGTAAAAGGTTGTCCAGAGAGGGTAACGTGTATGGAAGTAGCGTGTCTATGGGATATTCCTAACCCAGATAAAACAAAGCATACTAAAAGCTTTGGCTCCTATTAGTGCATGTATGCTGTAGCATAAAAGGCCATTTCAGCTGTATTCCACAAGACAATGAGTCATTTACTGAGGAAAGAAAGACCTACTCACTCTCTGCCCAGCACCTCTCCTACAAGTACATCTGCCCTACACTAACAATACCATTGATGAGCTTTTCTTGACCTTTGTTGTAGATACGTGTGACATTTACGTTTTGCATTGCTTTTCCAGTGACATTTTTGCTTTAATTTTCTTAAAATCACATCCTTTGCTGTTTCAATTGCTTTTTGCATATTGCCTATATCCAACACTCTGTACATAGTAGTGAGTAAGCAATTTAATGTTGGCAGGATAGATATTAGCAATAGCAGAAGAGTCATCTTACGGCACTCAAGTATGGATTCATGATTCATCTAGAACACTTAGCTGTAGAATTTGGGTTTTGGATGTAACTGTATTTTAATATTTAGGATATTTATGAAATGTTTCATGATTTGTAATTTTTACCCTTTTGTATGTTTTATGCTCTACTTCTCATTGAATATAATATAATCATTTCATTCACATGGTAAGGTTCAACAGTTTTTACAGTTTTTCACATTAGCCGCATGTTTATCAATGAATATTAAACTGAATTTTACTGAGAATCTTAATCTGCTGTTATTTTCAGTGGAACATTTGTTATACGAATAATTTTATTTAAATTGGAATTCTAATTAATAAATGTAGTAGAAGGCAGAATATTTAAGACCTCATACATAATATTTGACTGGAAATTTTATAACCGCTATGCTTTGGATTAAACGTTTGTCACGTTTGCTGACATACATGAGATATGCTTTAAAAAATGAGGGACACATATCAACTCCTAGCAGATGATTATTTATCAGTCTGTCCATGACTGATGATCAGGAATATCAAAAACATGATAACTCCCATCCCTGGGTCTCATGTGTGTGCAATGCAAATCATCTAATTTTACCTTTATCATATAGACACCAAAGAAATGATAATACACAGGAAATTGTTTATTAATGTTTCTGAACAGATTACGCCAGTTAGAACTTAATTTAATGATATCATGCTACTACCAGAAAATGTATTTTTGTCAGGTTTTCCTGTGTGGTTTCTCAAATGTAACCATAACCATCTGATTGTAATTGTGACTGAGTTTGCATCAGACACAGGAATATCATAGAATCAAAGAAATATTTCTTTTTTATTTTAGCAAATAATCTTTTCCCAACTCTTTTCAAAATCATTTTATCAGGCTTTATGTGGGGTCACTTGTTTTCCATATGAGCGAAAGTCAATAATGTAGTAGCAGACAGGGGCAATTTTAGGGTGAGTGGGGCATAAGAGGGGCCGTAATTCATACAGCCTTATTATTAGTCAATAATGTGTTTTGAATCAGTGAGTGACAGGGCAGGGCGCACTCCGGAAGCCAATCAGCTTTCAGGCAGGGCCAGTGCCCCTGTGACCCCGCCTCTGTATATGATCCTAGGACCACAAATGAGGATGTCATTAAAAGAAGATGCTTGGCTGTGTGTGCTGTGTGGTGGGGGGGGGGGGGGGGGTTCATGTTGAGCATGTTTTAAGTACATTTTGTAACCCTTTATACAGAAATTGTTCAAATTATTTCAGTATCATGGTGTCGAGTGGGTCTTTTCACCTTCCCGACCCTATAATTTCCTTTGATTTGCCATCTGTTCATAAAGCACCCGCTGCTTCACCTTTTACATGTATCTCTGCCTTCTGGATGACATCTGGCTACAGCCATATTCTGTACTGGAAGCTTCAGCCTACACAAGAGCCAGGGGTCAGTGCACCGATGCATGCTAAGCTAGATGCTGGCGCCTGCAGGGCTGTATAATCGGTGTCATTGTTAACAAATGAAAAGATGTGTCCCCAAGCACAAGGGCACAAAAAATGCTCTGCAGGCGATTTGGACTGTCTTGCTTGAAAACCACATATGTAGGGGGTTTATACGTATAAATAATCAATGAAAACAAAATAAGGTATAAGAAAACCCATGAAGAAAAAGCCCTCCAGGGATGGATGGTTACCCCCCTCACACCGGCCAGCAAAGACCTTATTCCATTTACTGCCAAATATAGGAACATCATCCAATTCTAGTCTGAATGGCAAGACTTCAGTATTTGTTGTATTCATATTAAATAAATAGTTAATGACTAGTGTAGCTATTTGATTTACGAATTAGATTTGGTGCAGTATTCAATTATAGAATATTACATGCATTAAATCCTGCAGACACTCAGCTTGTCATATTCGCATACTGAATTGTTAGATAACTACCCGGAGCGAGAGATCGCAAAGATGTGACCTCTGTTGGAGGGCCTAATAATTAAAATGTCCTCCTTCCACTGTTTCAGGTATGGGACGACAGGGAGAACATCTGAAAGTATTTTTTAAGCTTATAGCCTCATTGTAAAACAGCTCACAACCTAAGCTTACATTTTGCATATGCAGTACTGTATATTTAGGTTTTGTAAAATAATGACGCAAATCGGTAAGTGTCACTTTGGGAAAAAGTATTATGTTCTTTGTTATTTTTCAGTACTTTGCTGCAGGGTATTTTAATTTGATTTGTGCCATTTTGAAGTACTTTGTGGTACTGTTTGGAAGGTTTAGAGCAGTAGGGCCCAAACAAGTGAAAGAACTGTTATTCAAAATATCAAACATAAAAGGGTGACTCAAGCCCTTTAAGGAAGGCAGAGTAAATATTGTGACAAGAACATGAAAGCATTCTTCTTGAATTCACCCATTTGACCCTGTAACCGAATTGTCCGAATTGATGTGCTTAATTGATATTTATGGGTACAACACTTATAATCAGTAGGCATGGCAAAGTAAATTAATCAATAATATCTGTTTTACTTTAGACTCGAACCCTCCAAGTGCCTCAGACATCATGAGTATCATCAGCTAATAAATCTAATAATCTGTGTGGAAAGTGACAATTTTTGACATGACAGGTGCTGGTATGATAGCGACTGATTATGACACTCATTTGGAGGTCTGACAGTAGCCTCACTGGAGATGTTTTTGATATGTGTCACATCTGATGTGTTGCGAAGGGCATTAGCAGCATTAGCATGATGAGCACAGAGCTGTTATTAAATGACTTCTATGAGATTTTAAGGGGAGAAAGAAAAAACTCAAATAACTGACTTCGATACAGATATTCATACCAAGAATACGTCAGACTGTAAGGTCATCAAATTCAGAGAAGGTCAAACGTTTATATGAGACATATTTATATCTCTATATATGTATGTATCTTTTCTGTAAAATAGCAACTTGAATGCTTGTGACACAGCTCCATTGACAGGGTGACCTCTGGCGACCTCTAGACACACACTTCTGTGATACAGTGCCATCAAATGAGATGAATGTGGATGAGTGCTCATTTCAGCAGCTCGTCTCACTGGAAATATTATACGCATCTGCAAATAGATACTTGTTTGTTATTATGTGATTCCCATCGCTACAAGGGAAAGTGTCATTCTGGAAGCTGACATGCACCTCTGGTGTACGAACATGGACAAGTGCCTTCTTTCATGAGACATGACTGTCTGATTATATTAAATATTTTAGATAATGTGACACTTATTCAGAATCCACTCCATTAATAAAGAGAATAGTATAAATATTGTTTAATTATTAATTAGTGGCTATGTCTACTATAATAATTTATAGTTGAGTGATGACTCTAATATTAAATAGGATTAATGAAAATGTAATGCATTTTACATCACTTCTCCTTGTGAGAATAAAACTTTTAATCAGTTGTCATACATATTTATATTCTTGGCAATAGTAATCCCCTGTGACAGGAAAAAGTTGATGAAGCAAATTATACAGTCATCCTCTGGACATCTTGTGGCATTCAAAATCATCCTCTCATGCAAGCCATTTATGTTCATTTCAAAACAAATTAAAAGGCAGACTGATGTAAAAGTGGATTGGTTATTTAATTTGAAGTTAAAGTTGATGTTCATTATAAAAATCTGTAGAGAATTGTCATTTACTGTATGAATGCTGCATATCTGCATACGGTGTTGCATTTAAACATATTAAGTTAGTATTTTCTTAAGGTTACCTTGAAGCTTGTTCTTGCTGGATCAGTAGAATAGCTGATTATAATTCACTGTGAGATTTCCACATTGAACTGGACTGTCAGACAGCCCCCCCCCCCCCATAATTTCTAAAACATTATGTAAAATAGTCTTTTATCCTTCTCCCTCTTCTGTGATCCAGACCCAAAACTGGGGAAATCACTCTGATCCAGAAATCATCCCTCAATTCCTGTTTTTCTTCCTTGCTTATTAGACCATACCATGACATCATATTGGGTGATTCCACATGTAAATAATGTGTTAGAGTCAGAAATAAGTAAACTGTCATATGAGAGAGGAGCTTCCTGTGTTGTGCCCTGCGCTTCAGACAGACGCCTGCTTTACTGTGACCCTACATTAGATAGGAAACTGGAGGATGGATGGATGGATGGAGGAATGGATGGATGGATGGAAGAATGGATGCTGGTCTCATTATTATTGGAATAATATTATAAAATTTATTGAATCCTATGTCCTGTGTGATGTCTTACGTTTAAATTGTTCATATGTCAATTTTTCTTCTTCACTGCACCGTAGTTATGCCTCAGATTATATGTATAATTGTTTGTTATGTGTGAACACAGCATTGAGGGTGCTGCAAAAATTTCAGCGTACTCTGAACAATGACAACAAAAGAATCTAATGTAATCTAATCTAATCGTTGCAGGCGTGAAATTCATGAAAACTGAAAGTTCAAAGCTGAAATTTTAAAAAATCTTTAAATTATAGATACCTACATCTTACTGTGATTTGGTATGTTTTGAACCACATAATAACAAGCAAAACCAATAAAATAAAGACATACCAGGTAAATTAACAAAGACTCACATTGTTTTAGTTTTACTTGTGCAATGAGAAGCACACAGAAGTGTCTGCAATGACACTTTTAACGTTTTTCAAGCATAGATGCGGACGCCAAGGGGATGCTAAGATTCTATGAGACATAATAAATCGCCGTGCTATCTGTGGAAAACAAATGTGTCTTTGAATGTTAATATTGAGACTATGAGAAGCAATCTGGGCTATCATCACATAGAAGGATGGGGAGATTATACTCAGCGATTCCATTAAGTGAAGGCAGCATCTATTCAGATGGACCTCCACATCTCCAGTCAACGAAATTCAGATTCTACAGTGACATTAATATGTTGCATTTCCAATAATTATGCAACGACCAAAAGGAGAAAAAAAATTGGTCCTTAAAAAGTTATCTGACAGGATCAAGTACAAGAGGAGTAACTGGGCTTTTAGTGACAGGGAATAATTATGCAACTGCAAAACAGATTTGGGAGGAAGGAGCATGTGGTTAATGTTGACAGTTCAAAGTAATAAAACCTGAGTCCAATGACTTTGCTGACATTATTGCACTGGGGCGGCTGTACGATTAATGTAAAATTCAGCAGCCTGTAGTCTATGCACAACAAATGTAGAAACGAATGGTGCCAAAACAGTGACTGGTCTTATATACAGAGAATATGACACTTAATCTGAAAGCACCTCTAACACAATAGCTCTGTGAGTAGCTGTGCAGAGGGTGCTTAAGTACCACCTCTTGTCTGTTTCATCAAAGAAAAACATGCAGCGTTATGTTAATCTCACAATGCCTCAGAGGCAACTTCCTGACTATGAACAAAGACTGTGGCTGATGTCGTTGTTACCTATTGATAGCTACCCATGACACAAGCCTAGGTATGGTCTAGTCTGTTGGTCATTCTGACTTTCAGCACCTCGGGCTCAAATCGTCTTGCCATATATGAGGGCTTTGGCTGAAACCTTAGAGGAATATTTAACGGGAAGTAAATATAGGGATGGTCTCTTGATTCACAGTGCAAAACACAGAAACTTTTTCTCACAAGTAATAGAACTGCTCTGTTTCGTTAGTTCAGCACCATGGACAGTAAAGCAGTCCAGTACATCCCAGAATAACTAACAGCTAGCCTAACCGTGCTAATACGCTCCAAAGCAGGCTTGTTAGCTTTGCCCAGCTGGCTGGAGTGAGATTTTCAATTCGGGACAAGTTTGCACACACATTTACATGTATGCAACTGTTGTATTACCTTGTAAATGGTCTGTAGGGTTTGCAAACTACTCAGATGCTTTCGATACAGCTAATTTTAAGTTTATAATGGAATATAGATAATAATATAGATTTCTTGTGTGAGCGTGAGAGTCTGAAAGCGTGAGTGCATGAGGGTTGGCAACCCAGGTCAACGGTCTTAGGGATGGACATTTGCAGACCTGCAATGAGTTACCTATAGTGGTAGGTGTTCTGCAATGGCATAACCACATTGGTGAGATGGGTATGTTATAAAAACAATAAAAATCAGAGATATGCCACTTCTAATTTAAGATAGCCAGAAAGCTAACTAAGATACCCACAAACAATATAGTAATATACCTTGGAGCTCATTGTGCACATGCTAACTAACACTAATCATATGCCTAAACGTAATCATATCCCTGACCCTAATCATAACCCTAACCCTAATTGCAACCCTAATAGAAGTAGTAACCCTGTCTGTAACCCAGGCAACCCTAACCCTAGCACGCAGGGACCTACAACTAAATTCATTGTTGAAAGTAGACCGTGCTTAATATAAAGTGCTACTCTTCCTAGTCAACTAAATATACAAAACTCTAATCTGACACAATAAGATGCCTCAAGAATCCTGGAAGGCAGGATAAATTTAATAGATGTAAGATAGCTATGAACAATGTTCTGCTGCTCCCATGTCTTCAGAGACCTTGTTAAGAAGATCCTTTCCAGCCAAAGTATTGTGCAGTAAGCCTATGGTGCTATTTAGGGTCCTGGGTTTCCACATCCATCCATTAATTTTACAACTGCTCTTCCAGTACAGGGATGTGACTGTCTTTTCACAGTATATATACAATATAAGGATACATTTTTAGTATAGGTTGGAGAATAGGTTGTATGTGTGTTTATAAGTGTCTGTGCAATAATGGTTGTACCAATAATGTAAGGTACCAAACTTCTTCAGTGAAATACATAAGGGCAAATTATAATCTTCTATGAACAAAACGATCAGCCATTCAGTGATGCACTTGCTTTTAGTATTTTCATACTAAGACACATAGATGTTAGTATAATGTTTATGTTTTTAATCTGTGGTTTGAATAAGTCCAATAAATCCCTTGTTATTTGAAATTACATGGTGATACTATGCATTGATGTATATAAGTATATTTATGCATTGCTGCACAATTATTGACTGCTTACAACCCATCTACAATGGGAAAAAAACTGCAAAATCATAGAATTATATCCTGTAGTAGGTTGTATAAATGCCATATAAATTCATCAGTTATCTTGGTACATGCTGATGCCACATAAATGCATTATACATGCAGTGATTAAGCTGACCCATTTTAATTCGTGATAAATTTAGTCATAGGTTTGGCAGAACTTGGTGCAGAACCTATGATTAATAATCTCTCCTCTAGCACTATATGTGCAATGCGTTTGCTGTTCACAGGTCCCTTACAATTAAGTATGAGCCATTACATTAGAAAACATGTTCTTCTGGATGCCTGGGCTGAAATGAATGAATGTGAGATATTTCTTATAGGACAGAGATTCACCCACTTGAATCCTGCATTCCCGGTGTACCTCCCTTTAAACACCATCCTTCTCTGTTAATGCCGTCTTAACTGAGGGAAAAAAATGAATCAGAAAGGTCCAACCAAAAGAGATTAATCTAGGACTAACCGGCCAACGTAAAATTATTTTTCATGTCCATACTCGCGATCTGCCTCAAGAATGAAGTTTTGTGTTTACCAAAAAGTGGAAAATGACCCCAAATTAAGGAAGGATTGTACAGAAGAATGTTTTTCAAAGTCTTGCTGTCCTGTAGCATTTGCTGAAACTCAGGGTTAGAAGAACCAATGCATGGAGATTTCTGCACCTGGAACTGCAAGATTTTGCTGTGGATGAATGGTCCAATAACCTATTACCTATATTTCAGTACTTATATGACAACAGTCTAGGCAGGTGTGCATTTTGGGGTTCATTTAATTTTATTTATGACCACATATTATATGCATAATTTCCTCTTACAATTGCAGAAGTAATTAAAGTAAGAAAGAAACATAATGTTCAGGAAGCATGTTTATTTATGCATTATGCATTTGGAAATAAACTTATCTACATTTGGTGCTTTGGAGATTTTTGTACATTGTGACATTTTCGGTTCAGTCCTCCAGCTTCCATCCTTCCATTTAACATACCCGCTTGTCCTCTGCATGGTTGTGGGGGTCCGAAGTCTATCCTGGAAGCTATGGATACAATACAGGGAATAACCCGGGACGGGTTGCCAAGGTACTGCAGACGACTCACACTATTCACACTTCTTTCCTTTTCGTTTTTGTGTTAGGGGTCCATGTCTTCAGTCAGCGGGGTCTACAATCCATCTTCTAACCACTCCTAGTCATGTTGGGGGGGGGCAAGGCTTAAGGCTGAGGAATAACTTGGACTGGAATGGCAGTCCACTGACTGGGACACGCACACATGCTACTGGCAATTTAGAGAAGCCTAACTGCTTGTCATTGGACTGCGATGGGCAACTAAAGATCCCCTAGGAATTCACCATGCCGCTGGGGGGTGTGAGGTAATACTGCTCCCCACCTACCCACCCCACCAGCCCAGTCGCATAATTTACCCTTCTAGAATCATTTTATGAATCGTAACTTCATTTTCGCTTCAGTTCATTTGTCTGTAAACGCGGCTTTTGTTTGATGTTTACTGGCATTTGCTCCTGCTTAATCAATAAGTCTGCCCAGCCGTAAGCCTTTCATCACAATCAAAACTACACAAAGGAGTGATATTATGATTACATAATTGCCTGCTGACTTGGAAATTAATTAATTGGATGCTAATTTCCTGCAAAGGGAGTAGAATCTCTATTTACAGTGCACTCAGTGATGCCTGTCTCATTTTAGTAAATTTCCTTTCCAGAATAGAATAAATACAATATTTTTTCCTTATATTTATCCTTATCTAATACTCATCATTTCTGTCACTACATGCTAACAGATTTTTCTCTGATTCATAGCCCTCCATCACCCATGGAGCTCTGAGATATTGCTCTTTAAATTAATTCACAACACCAACAGGAGAGTCTTTCATTTAAGCAGTTGAACACGGAAGAACTCAGAGCATCAGCACGGACCACTACATCCTGCATTATAGCTTGCATAAACCTTACCTTGGCAAACACGTCCATAAAGTGATGGTATGGAGGTGTGGACGTTTTTCATTTCATTTGTTGCTGAAAGGGCAGCTCTCTTTTTATGGCTCTCTTCCCATTCCTGAGGGAAAAATCACTGGTATCTTCATTCTATGCCCTGCCCCAAGGGCTTCTGTCTGCCAGTTTGCCCTCAATAAAGTAATAAATGCCAAACAAATACATGTTGTTGGAGTATAAATAGCAATGAAACACATTAGGCAACAACAAATAAAAGTGATTTCTTTCTGTCTTTAATTCCAGCCATAACTGATATTTTGTGGCATCTGTGAGAAGCCCATTTTATGTTGGTAATAATAAGCAATGGCATCTCTCTGCCTCTGTTCCCACAACCTGTTCATAAACCTGCATTGTGTATTAAAAAGCACATTCAAGTTTGATGGTTGTTAAAAGGAACCCAAAATCCTGTGAGATCTTTTGCTTCCTCTTCCATGCAAGCCGCCTATGGAAAGAGAGACTGAAGCACTAAAAAATATTACACAAACCTGTACACTGCTTAGGTAGCAGAAGCATGTCTACCTCCCATACCCAAGAGAAACCTGGCACGTTTGTTTACATTAGGGGATACAGTGACCAGTGGAGAAGCAAATTCCATAGTGACATGGGAAGAGGAATATAATTTTACAAATTTAACTTCGTCATAGATTCCATCCCCAAGTCACGTCCAAATTCCTGTATAGTAAAATGTTCCCAAAATAATAGTAGCAAGAAAAATGTGTGAATATTTTTCAAATAAATGAGAAACAGGAACAAAACCAAGGATCAATTTTTTACTTTGCTGAAGCTGCGGGATACAAAGACACACCTCTCGGGTCTGTACTTTTACATTTCTTTAATCAAACAGTACAATTCGCCTCTTGAACTAAACGATATCTTATTACATTCACTTCCAATTCTGACAGAAGCTTAGAATTTTTGCAAGCAGCTGTCTGCCATGTCACATTTAATTCTGTGAAAAGTTCTGAAAGTGGAGCTGAGATCCCTGACCTCGGTATTTGTTCTGACAGTGTTGTACCTGACTGTCTCTGAGTAACGCTGATAAGCTTGCTCTTTGTAGAGCTAGTATGTAATTTAAAACAGCTCAATCCAGATAAATTGTATAATGACACGTTATAAAATCGAAACTCTACAAAAAAATCTAAATTACTTTCAATGAAACCAAGAGGCTGAGCTAAAAATACTGATTATGCGTCCCCTGCACATATGCAAATGTGTAAGAGGTCACTAGGACAATAATTAGCTTCCATCAAACACAAAAGTATGATTGACATTTTAAATGAGACTGCCGAAGTCTCCTGAAACATCTGAGACTCCCCAGATGCCCAGAAATGAGAAAAGTCCTCCAGGGAATTCCGCTCAGAGACATCAGTGGTCCGTCTTACGAAGGATATGATGTCACGCATAGAAAGCAAATGTTTCAGAGAAAACAAATTGCCATTGTGAAGATATTGAGAGTTAATGCCCCCATATCTTACAACCCACATCTCCACAGATTTGGAGCTGCGCAAACGCTCCTTGAACCTTCTAAATACATCTCAGGTACAGGTAGTTCCAGCAGCCTAAGAACAGTTCTATATATTAATGCATTTTAATGTTTTATTAAACATGTTAGTATAAAAATGATTATTTTTGTATGTTCACATACCTCAAAGTAGTTTACCCCTGACTTATCTCTGTATTTTGGATTTGCTGTAAAAAAAACGCAGTTTAGCATTAGAACATGTGTGAATTAAGAGTAACACAATAAAAGCTAATCGAAAGTTCTTCTGTTCTCCAAAGACTTACTGAAATCTTCTTGGATGTCTAGATGAACACCACTTCAGTTCCCAAACCTCTCCTCAGGGGTACCCCAACCATCCCATGTATTCTTTAAATTTTGCCACGAGTTTACTATGATTGGTCAACTAAGTCAACAATGTATTGATTGGTCATGCAAGGTGTGCTAGAGTCAAGCAATACAGGGGTACACTGAATGCAAATTCTAATGTGACTTTAGCAGAGGTTTTCAAATGGTTAATCTAACACGCTTTGACAGGTAAAACTTCACAGATTACGCCAATATGAAGATCATTTAGACATGATTTTCTTTCACTACCAGAGGCTTTTGCACAGCACTATATATTGGAAGAATCTGGAGCCCCTTGAGGAAATGTATGTGAGCATGGGGAGACCTAGGAAACGCACACACACGGGTCATACCCACAGCCCTGGAGGTGCTAATGCTATCGGCGCTACCTGCTGAGCCAAAGTGCTGCCCTCATTTTTTGCTGAATGAGATACAACAGCAAGGTCTTGTAGCCTCTAAAGCTATAACAGAATGCTGAATAGGGAGATGGGGAAAGGATGGATGAATCTGAGCTCAATGACCGAAGATTACAGAATGCTGATAAGAGCAGAGACAATAAATGGTGAATTTTGAAGAGTGCGAAAAGTACTTTAGAATGGTCATCTCAAGTGAGAAATGCGCTGCAGAGCTGGGAGATGAAAAATCTTGTGGCGTGATAAACAGAGCTGGAAATTTGTGTTGTAAAGTGCAACGGAGAGTGGAAAAGTTTGCGGTGGATATGAAAGTTCTGTGCAGTGTGATGAAATGTTAGTCGGGAAGGAGAGAAGGATGTGTGAGAGATTGAATGGTTTTTCTCTGCTATTACATTTAGCAAGATGCTCTTGTCCAAAGCAATGCACAAGTGAGCCAAATATTTACAAACATATATACCATCAAGGAGTCAACTACACTTATAAATCTATTTAGTAGGCACTTTTATCCAAAGTAGGGTCAAACAGTCATTAGGGCATTGCTCAACAGTGACATCACACTGTCAACCCTAGGATTCAAACCAACAACTCGTAGAGTCACAGACCTCAGCTAGACTGAGGTTCTAATGAATGCCCAGATCCAAGTGTAACCAGTACTGGAGCAAAACTTATGTAACATCTCCAAAACAAAGCAAGAACCTAGTAAGACTTCAGCGCCAAACAGCAGAATGTGCAACATTAAGGCCAAACCTCATATTTTTGAACTGTGAGTCAAAATCGCAGTACCCAGGGCAGACCTCACACGCTCTAGGATGAGATAAAGACCATTTTCTTAAAACATAGAAGGAATAAGGTGAGAAGAGCTCACAATCGGGCCATTCTCACTGCGCACCAGAGTGGCTGACTGCAGTGCTAATTGCCCATCAGCACTCAGTGGCAGTTCAGATCACACTCTACTGAAGCCTGAACCGCTGATCAGCATGGGAATGAGGACTAAGCATCTTCAGAGGAGCTGTCACTCTTCAGCTGCATTACCCCTTATAAGCGGCATATATAATCCTCATCCCAGAATGCAGCAGCAGCAGGCACAGCAAGCTTATAAACCATTCTGTCATAGGAGTGCATCCACGCTAGTTTGGGGAGTGTCTTAGCCTTCAGGAATATATCCCCGGGGCTGGTCCGCAGCCACAATTCCACGCTATTTCTCCCCTGCCTGGTCATGCACATTTATTTCAGTTTACAGAATGCCAGAAGTTAACCTGTTAGTTTCCATACTATGATTAAATTTAAAGGTACGCTGCCAGTATTGTACCTTGTACCTACAGTATATGTGATGTTCTATACAAGTGCTCCCTGACACAATTGGTGAACATCCCTCTGAAGAACATGACACTCACTTCAGCAGCACAGGCTGACTTGTGCAAAATGCTCCCAGACTTTACATTTGAAAGACCCTGAAGCACATGCTCACGGCAATGCAGAAACCCCAATCTGTCTTATGTGGGGAGAAAAAAAAAAACCTAAAAAGCAATAAATAAATAACAATCTGGTGGGGGGACAGGATTGGGAGCACCCAAGTGCAGGAGCAAGAAGTTTATTCCTGGAATCATCCACAAACAGGCGAAGTATTGAGAACTAGGCAACAGCAGAGGAAAGTAAGTAAACCCAACCTGGGATCCGTTCCATAATCCAGACTTTGAATTCTGCACATTTGCATAATTAGAATTAGAAATAGAATTTATTTTCTAAGTACATTTCCATACCTCGTTTAATGGGAGTCTGCTTGACATTATGTGGTCCAAATAAACACGCAACAAAATGTAATTTAACTTTCATGTAACATAAATTCAATAAAAAAGTACAAGAGTCAGTTTTATATTACATTATACATTATATTGTTGGGTGGGTTTTCTGTAATACTGTATACTTGAAGAAACAGAATTCTCCCTAATAAGAGGCTATACTGAAACAAACTTATATGGGCAATAAAACTGAGTTACTTTCCTGGACAAATGGTTGAAGAGCTTTTTACACAAAGAAAAAGCCTGAACCACAGGTTACACTGAGGGTGCAGGAAGAATCAGGTACCAATTCCCATATTACGGGCAAGTATTTGTCTCCAAACAGGCTAGGATGGGGCTGTAATATACCCAGCACTTAGATCAGCAAAGACGGAGTCTGGCAACAGAACAAGCCATTTCATCTAAATGTCATCAGTGGCTTGCCAGTGTCTAGACAAGTATCCAGAGTCAGTCATACAGGACAGGTAGTGGGCCAGTTACGACGCTGAGTGAATGAATATGACGTCGTGGCCATTTTATTCGATTGCTTTCCCTGAGAATATACAGTGAAACTAAAACAAAGCTCAAAATGTACACCTGCAAAGCCGCTAATGGCCAAAGAAGCAGGCCTGTGAAAGAGACCTCTGCTGTAGGTTAGATATCCACAGTCATTCAGAAGTTCTTCCAAACGGGATGAGCCATCAGAATTTAACATATTAACCCTTTAGACCCTCCCTTTGAGCCTCTCCCACTCCCTTTGAGCCTCTCCCACTGCTTACCTCTGCATTCTTCCGACAATGCAATCTCTGCCCCAGTGCTGCAGGAGAGACATGATTTCTGGCCCTTTAATTATATCCATCTTGATCATTACAATTAAACAAAATCATTAAAGCACCTCTGCAATACGCTGTCCCACAATGTTTCCCAGGTATTAAGCAATACTTTTGGGTTATTTTATATTTTGTGCAATATCCTCTATGGTAAACTTCTTTGTCCTGAAGCCCAGAGGCAGCCTGCAGTGCTTCTCATCTGTGGCGATGCCTGTGAATCTGTCATTAATTGTATTCTGGTAAAAAAAAAAAAAAAAAAAAGCGATTACTGTGCCGGGGGAAGACAAGACATCTTTACGTCATACTTCACTATATCAGCCCAATATGAATCCAATGCTGAGATTTTCCCTGCGTGATTTCCTAACTGCATGACATGTTTCAGGAGAGCCAATAATAAATTTCCAAAGCATGTTTCCCCTGGCAGAGGTGGCAATTTCAGATCCAGAATGTACAAATCCAGACCATGATTTTATTTCAACCAACCAGCTGAGTACTCTGTGAATGTGACTCTTTATACTCACCTGATTGGCTGATACAAAATCCTGGTCTGGATTTGTACTTCCTGAACCTGAAATTCCCACCTCTGATCATAAGGAACACAAATGGTGGAACACAGATAAACCCGTTTGCATAACAGATCGAACTCAGACTAGGCATGCTGTTTATAGCAATGTAATGCTGTTTTCCCTTGGATTGTAACATCACGGGTCTGAATAGCATAAATAAAGCAGGTTTTTGGGATAATCTGTAGGTCAGCTGTTCAAACCCAGGTGTGAGGACTCTTCAGCCAATCAGTCCTCTAATTAGTAATCTAATTAGGGAGTTGCAGCGAAAACCCGCACACACACCAGCCGTTTGTGCCAGAGAGTCCTAACATTTTCGCCGAGCACAGCTTCATGAACTAATAAATGTGAGAGTATACACAGCTATTATGCGGCTAAAGAATTCTGGATGTGAAACTTTATAGACTAGCCAGTGAACAACATCACATTTCTGAGATGTCAACTTAGGTGAAATATCAGTTCAACTAAAACATTTAGGCACAAGGACAGAGGACAGTTTTTTTGTAAAAAGAAAAAATCAGGGCTATCACTTTAATGTAAAAAAAAAAACACATATCTAATGGTAATGAGGCTAATAATTGCCACCAATGCTGTAGATGCTGAAATCATCACCCTGCTACTAAGATCGGTTACTTTCAAATCACATGCTGACTAAGCACTGCATTTATCACCCGGGTGCAGAAACTGTGCTGTTCTGCAAGCTTGGGAGCAGCTTTCTCAGTGGGACTCTGTTTATTTGTGAAAAGAATCGATTTTACTCTGTAACATAACCATGGAGGGGAGGCGTGGTGGTGCAGTGGTTGGCACTGTTGCCTTGCACCTCTGTGACCACCGTTCGAGTCCCCACCATGGACCCACGCGTGTAGACTTAGCATGTTCTCCCTGTGTCATTGTGGGGTTTCCTCCAGGTATTCTGGTTTGCCTCCACAGTCAAAAAACCTTTAGGGTCCTCTGGTTCGCTCTCACAGTCCAAAAACATGCTGACGTTAATTGGCGTTCCCAGTTTGCCCGTGTGTGTGAGTGTGCCCTGCAATGGGTTGGCGCCCCATCCTGGGTTGTTCCCTGTCTTGCGCCCATAGACACCAGACACCCTGTGAGCCAATATAGGATAAGTGGTTACTGAACTTGGGAGACTGTTCTTTTCCTGCAGTTCTTTTCCTGATTTAGTTCTGTGTTGAGAGTACCCCTGCAGTCAAGCATTCAGTCAGAATGTATACTCAGCATTGAGCCCTTTGTTTTTGTAAATGGACAAACTTGAATGGCTATACGGAATGTACTTATCCAGAACATGGTGGAATGGTTTCAGACCTGTCATATTCACGTTTCATTACTAGGCTGACAAAGCAGGCGACTCAGCACCTTCAGCTGATGTAGTTCTTGACCCCAGCTGCAGTAAATTTGAAGGCAAAGTGGCGCTTCTCTCTTTTCGCCCAAGGCCCTCACTCATGTGAATGGGGTAATGAGTTGTACGAGTGATGAACTAAGTATATGATGTTAGCACTGTGAATATTAAATCATGAAACCAGTTATCACCAGATTTTCTGCAAATTTGGACTTCTGCATCTTCACAGAGCTCATGTTTGTCTCCTCCTAACATTTTAACTTTTATTAAAACATTTGGGGGCAATATGTTGTCTGATCCAACTATCTATATTATAGCCACTCATCTAGAGATTAAATATGTCAAAATAATAAACTTAATTACTGAACTGTGAGTTTATGGAAGCATGAGAAAGGTCTTACAGGTAGTAAGAGCTATCAAGACACAAGCCTGCTTCATTATTGCCACTCACACAAAACAATTGCGTCAGAAAGAAATGTTGACTTTTTCAGATTTATGCAACCATATGCATTTCAGTGGCATGCACAAAATATTCTGACGATAAGGTCTATGACAAGTTATCTTGACGGTAAAGCCGTGACAATGGCTTGAAGTAAAAATAACTGAACTGCAATAAAACCTGTCTGTTAAATGTTTATTTCTAAACATTTATTTCTGTAAGAAAAGAAAATGGGCATTTTGGATTAATTTGTGTACCGACGTGTTTCTCATTTACACTGCCTACCAGATGTGTTTACAGTTAGAAAAAAAATTATAAAAACCATCCATGTATTTATCCTGCTCAGGGTGAAGGGGAATTAATAGGAGTACAATTGAGATATATATGCTGAATATTTTTATAATAGAGAGGTTTTCCTTTTGTTATGAAAGGCTACCTACCAGGTGGAGCACCATTCATGTCCTTCATGGTGTAGGTATGAGTTCAACATTGACAGGGACCAAATCAGCCACAGCTCCATAAACACACACAGTACAGTTTTCATAGGGACATGTCCCTACCACCCATATCCAAATCCAAAACCTTGCATGTCACAGAGCGATGCAAAGCATTCAGCTTGGTACACAGACACGCAAAGATGCACATAAGGCTAGGAATTCAAATGCTGTTTCTTTCATCTTTTAGCAGTAAAAATGCAATAGAATGGCTGCACTTCCTAGCCATTAGATTGCACTTGATAGCCATCAACATCATACATTTAATATGTTATTATCTAGTATATTTTGACTTATATAAGCTACAAACCTAAACAACACAGTGTTAACAAATATGAGTCAGATTACCCATGTTTTACTAATTCTGCTTCCCTAGTAATTAGATATTGAAACATTTTATAAAAATATATAGTAATACAACCTTATTGTAACTTTTAGGTGAAAATACATTTGAGATATTCCAGCTAAAACACTGTATGATGATTTTGGTTAGTTATTGTAGATGTAATATTTTGAATGAGAAAGTCACACTTTTCGTTGTCTGTTACTAGCTTGTTAGCATTTAGCAGTATGAAACGTATCAGTTATACCTTCTGCTTTCAGGCACCCCTATCACCTAACTGGCAAACTAACGAGCAGCAGGATCCAGGACCCGTGAAGGTTTCCCTGTTGCTCAGGACAACATGGACATCTTTCATTCGTAGCTCAAAGAATTACATTAACGCAGTCAAACTTCCACACATGGACTCCAAGCTGTTCTCTCCCTTTAATGTCCTGGTGATCTCTCCTGAAAGCTATATGCTGCTGCTTTCACTCATTAGCCATCCAGTTGGCCTCTCCGTAGTATCTGTATGCTGTTGCTGTCTCCCATTTGTGCTACAGATCAAATCTATTAGCCATGTGCTGCTGCTGCTCTCTCCCATTATCCATGTGCTGCTGCTCTCTCCCATATGACATATGCTGCTGCTCTCTCCCATTATCCATGTGCTGGTGCTCTCTCCCATATGACATATGCTGCTGCTCTCTCCCATTATCCATGTGCTGCTGCTCTCTCCCATATGACATATGCTGCTGCTCCCTCCCATTATCCATGTACTGCTGCTCTCCCATTAGACTGCTGCTCTCTCCCATTAAGCCATGTGCTACTCT
This sequence comes from Stomatorhinus ivindoensis, assembly GCA_019775895.2. Taxonomy (NCBI): domain Eukaryota; kingdom Metazoa; phylum Chordata; class Actinopteri; order Osteoglossiformes; family Mormyridae; genus Stomatorhinus; species Stomatorhinus ivindoensis. The sequence continues at coordinate 14,545,164 of JABFEB020000008.1, read as the reverse complement.
CTCCAATAAGGCATGTGTTGCTGTTCTCTCCCAAGAGTCATGTGCTGCTACTTTCTCCCATTAACCATGTGCTGCTCTCTCCAATAAGCCATGTGCTGCTGTTCTCTCCTATTAGACATTTGCTACTGCTCTCTCCTGCTGTTGTCTTATCTATAAGACCTCACTAAAATGTCACTCTCTTGTATCTATTATGCTCTGGCGTGTTTATCTTGTCTGGGTGCGTCTCATTTATCTGAAACACATTCTTCTTATCTACAGCACAAGTTTGCAAACGAAATTTTGTAAAACAAAGACAAATCAACTGAAGGACATGTACCGCATTACTGCAATAAAAGCAAAAATCAACAAAAGTTATATTTTTGTAATATTCAGTTCTGTCAGCTTGCCTCTATGCTCATAGAATTAAAAGTTCATTTCACATGAGTAGCCCGAGCCCGACAAGAAAAAAGTCTTTGCAACAAACTACAAAGCAAATTAGATGCTACCTCCACCCTCCACACGAGCAACAAAACTATAATTAAAATCTTACTGAATTCATTCCTTACCTGGTATTGCGGCTCAGAGCCGGAAGGAGGAACAGCAGGCAAATTGTTGAGATGAATTTCATTGCTTTGTCTTACTCTCTCTTCCGCCCCTTGTCTTGCTCCCATCTCTCTTGCTCCCTTCCTCTCTTCCACTCTCCCCCTCTCTCTCTCTCTCCCTCTCTCTCGCTCACTCACTCACACAGCGTGCAGATGCAGCACTCTGGCAGGGTAATAA
>JABFEB020000008.1:14524728-14538961 GCA_019775895.2 Stomatorhinus ivindoensis | reverse complement strand
GGAGCTGCAAAGAGGAAAGCCATCAAGTCCACCATAGAGGCTGCAGAGAGAGCCTCTAGGTGGATTTGGATTAAAAGGTCCAAAATGTGGGCCAACGCTGCTGGGACACAAGTTGGGACTTGATCATCCCCGGCTGGGTCACCTGAGGGAGGGTGTCTGATGTTGTGAGACCCGAATCACCCGAGGAACTCAGGAAACATCACTGATGATGTGTCCCAGCGCATCTGCAGATGTATCTAGTCACCTAACTATGCAATTGAGAGCCACAAATACATGTCTTTAGCTAGTGTAATGGAAATTTGTGGAAATATTTACATTTATTTCTTAAATGGTTATTCATTCATATACAAGTAGATTCATGAAATACATTATAATGTATGTCATTATTCATGAATAGTATTTACCCATATAAATATTAGTTTTTCCATCTAAATCTTTCTGCTATTCTGAGCTAAAGATCAAGTAAGCAGATTAGGAGTCTTTCTTTATTAAGTCCAGAAAGACAGGCTCATAATGCACTGACTTTTCAGCTGGACATCCTAATAAGAGACCAAATGAAAGAATCCAGGACATGTATTGTTAGAATCTTCTAAATCGACCATGGTGGAGAGAATGGCTTGCTAGATCAGTCGATGGGATGTCTTAGAATTAAGAACCACAGAAAACTCCTCTTGATCTCCCAGTGCCTTTTTTTGTACTGCTGGTGATCCTCGGAAAACTAAGGCAGCATCCACATCCACACGGCAAGTAGCAAAATTTTTGCACCGTCAATTAATTAAACTTTGACCTAGTTTTCTGACCTCTAGTAAAGTGGTACCCAGTCAGATATAATTCGGTTGGGGATGGACAGGTTCGGCGACTTGGAAATCAAACTGCCTAGCAACATGGAGGAGAAGCTAATAATTGCATTGTCCTGATACCCCAAATTATTTAAAGTCACCTTAAAATCATATCAAGACATAATTCAGAAATATTCTGGTTTGATGTGTACAAATGCAGAGACAGGGATACCAGGTTGGTTATAGTGAGCTTATTTAGCTAATGGAACTAAAGTAAACATACCTTTCGAACCAACAGCAAGAGAACAGCACTTTTTTGTGTGAAGCATCAATGTAATTTTTTTCAAGCCAAAAAACACTTTACTGTCGCACTTATTTTTATGGTAAGCGCTCTTTCATCGTGTAGTATTAGCCTCTGTGTCTGCGATCGGAAAGCTGCTGGTCTGAGCCCAGATGTGACTATGCCTCAACAGAATAGTCACATCTGTAGGTCCTTGGCTCCATGGGTGCTACTTCAGGTGACTGCCCATCACTGCCAAGCTTGCGTTCAGCTATATGTGTCTGTGTGTCATGGAGAGCAAGATGGGGTCAGCAAAAATAATCTCCCCACTGGGATTAATTACAGTAAGTGCCATTATTATTTTTATTATTATTATTATTATTATTGTTTCATTGGTTCCAACAGAGATCACATGGGCTAAGCATGACATCATAGAATTTAACTTGATGGGGCTTCTTATGGTCTAGTTTCCAAGTCCCATGATAACTGCCTGACTGACAGACACATATATAAGCTTCTGTCATCCACTTCCTTACAATCCTGTTAATAACTGCCAGCCATTGAATGATGGGGTCTGCATTTGGGAACGAGATGTACCAGATCACGCTTGGATTTGCCCAGGGGTAGGAGAACAACAGAATTAGCCTCAACGTTGGCATGTAAATGGTCCAAGGTACAGTTTTTCTCCAAAAATTGATGAATATTTTGTGAGGGTGGAGGAGAGCAAAACAGGATTGAAGTCCAAAGAAACTGGAATAAAAGCACTGGGATACCCAGTGGCAGGTCTGCTGACCATGTGGCTGTGGCATCTCCATAGTGATTGCACCAAGGAAGGGGGTGTACGCAGCCAAAAGTATAGCGTGCAAAAACTCCTGTGGCATGTAATAGGGCTGCGGTCCCACAGCAAGCAGCTCTGCATTCGGGTTGCAAACCTTTGCTTTTATTGCGATGCATTCCGTGTTGCACCATTTGTCATGCAGGTCCACTTCCCCTCTTCTCACGACTTTTGCTCATTCCTCTGTTTGTGCACACAGTGTGAAATCCATCCGGTATAGCTATGGAGTCTTGAATTTCTGCCCTGAACCAAGTTTCCCTGAACTACGATATTACAGTTTTTGCATCCCCTATGGCTTGGACACATTTCCAGCACCCTTTGTTGTGTGAAATATATATGAACCACCATAAAAAAAAAAACAAAAAAAGCAACCCGCTCCCTGCCAAGGCTGCTGGACACAAGTATGAAAATGTTGTCTACATAGTTAACGCATAGTTAGTAAACATAAAACACTACATGTGTATTTTTCTTTGTACTATATTCTTGCTGTCGTATGCACCAGAATTTCCTCATGGGCATAAAGTCAAAGTCAGTCTTAAAACATAAAACAGGCTGTTTTAGCAGGAGACCATAGAAAAGCCATAGACAACCATATAGCAGTACAGATCTCTTCCACCCCCATCCGAACAGACTGAACTATCCTGTACCTATGTTTGCTAAGGCCTTGACATATCGCCCTTTTGGGAAGCAATAAGGACCCACTCGTGCAAAAGTCATAGACTCACCACACATGCTGTATCTGAACTAGATACAATTTATTTATGTGGATAATTTATTATGTTTATTGTCTTGATTGTCTTTGCTTGTTTTATATGACACCCCAAAGTGATTTAAAAAAAAGAATCAAGTCTGATTCTTCCTGTATCACTGCAACATGTATTGTCCACTTCATTCCCATATTCCTGCTTAATATATTTCTATGCTTTAGGATTGCTGCATTCCCATAATGCACTGCCTCTCTTGCATGATCATTAACAAAGAGTTCTACATTCATGCTGCTAATTAGGAAGCTATAAAGAGTGACACTTCCTGGGCTTTTGTGTTAGACATTGCCTCCTGCAAAGATAATAGCCTTACTTATAATGGTCCTTATCAATGTCATCACTGAAGGTGAGAGGATATAGGATCTATAATAATGCAGCAGCCTCCTAAATCCATGCATGGAATTTACCAGGCAACCTATCCGCTGCTAGCAAAGCATCAAAATCCTAATTGGTTTCCTCTGGGGCTGCTTCATATTCCAGTCTGTGCATGAACATGTTGCCCCAGCTTTTACTTGGTATCTGAGATGGGTGGGATCTACGTAGCACCCTTAATGAAGCATTATTTGTCAATAATTTCCATCTTCAAAGTTAGACCTTAAATTTACTGTCTTAAAACTCAACTCTTCTCAGGTGATGAGCATCCTCAATGTAGAATCTACCTGCAAGGATATTGCTATTACAGTGAAGACTCAACAGATTCCAGTCCCAGGTGCTTGCAGCTAATCAGATTTTTTTTTCTACATTCACTACCCAGAGCTTCTGGCCATTGGGGAGGAGAGGGACGCTGCTAACTGCTAAACAAAGCTCAAACTGACACTATTCATCTTGTGCTCCTGTTCCTCATTACCCAATATAGTTAAGCTTATAAAATGTATTCGGTACAATAAGATGTAATGATCATAAAATACTTATTATTACTTTTAGCTGCATTTATTTTCTCTTGTTGAATTTTGTTACCCGCCAGCTTAATAATTAAACAACAAGTATATTCCTGTGTGTTATTTTGTGTTAAATCATAAAGATGTAAAGCATTAAAGTATCTATAAGTTAAACAGTACATGTGTATGGATACAGTCACTTTGATATTTAATAATAATGTTACACTCCCACTCTACATCTACAATAAATATTAATTTCAAGCCACTTGTTCTTCCATCACTGCCCCTTTGAGCTGTGTTGTAATACAGTTTGTGCTGCAGTGTATTGCGCTGGGGCATCCTCATTAAAACCTTATTAAAGCTTTCATCAGCAGCCAGTTTTGTTAGCCCAAAGCAAAAAGCACTCCTTGTTATATAAAACCCTGTTATTACACATATATGCCAAAACGATAATGAAATACTGCTATCTTTGCATTCATTCATGATGCTTTAAGAATAAGTTCATTTACTACAGTTTTCTTCACTCCCACATTTTCTTTGTTGACTTGCTTGCCTCTATAAGTGGCTCACCGGTTGACACTGTAGCCTGTCGTGTTTATGCAAGTAACCACTCCGGTACTCTGGTTTTCCTCCACAGTCCAAAACTGTGTAGTTTAGTGAGCTGGTGACTCTAAATGGCCCAAAACGTGTACAGGTGCCCCCACTTTATGAACATTTATACCACTTAGCTTTTACAAAAGACTTACATTAACGCCTGTTTTCACTAACCAAGAGAAATCTGCAAAGGATCTCATGAAAAAGACTGCTTAGCATGGATTTATCTTTATAGACATTTTATGTTGGTTAGTTTAGAACAGTGTTGTCAGGTCCACTCTGTGAAACAATAAACAAAAGGAGTGACAGATTTCACTTTATTTTGGTCTGAGTTCTGCAGATGGACTGAATTGCTTTAAGAGTGAGTGGCACCAGTGCGAATAGGCAGAACTCCACCACATTCTGTGAAATGGCTTCTCCGAAATCACCGAGTACTGAATAAGTAAGCATTAACCAAGACAGTATGAACTATTCCAGCATAGTGAACACGCTAGCTTAGGGAATTGTCTGATTCATACGTCTTGTTTGTCTTGATACTTCCTGTATAAAAAAGGCTTAAACATCGTATTTCACACTGTCAACATCTATGGAAGGTCAAAAGGGCGCATCCTTAATGTGTTAACATGTTGTTACACGCTAATACATGCAAAATATGCAAGTTAACACATCAATTTCAAATGTAAAAAAGGTAACATTTTGACCCTTTGCCTTTCCTTATATAAAAGTATACCTCATACGGTTACAGTATGTACAGTGTATAATGCTTGATAATGACAACTATGTTACTGGTTTATGTATTTACTGCTTTTTATCATTATTTAGACTATACAAGGTAGCCTAGGTATGTAGTAGTCTATACCATCTAAGGTTGTATAAGTACACTGATGTTCTCACAATTACAAAATGTCATAATGACACATTTCTCAGAACATATTCCTGTCATTAAGTGATATATGACTGTTGATTCTGGTAAGTGAAACTACAGTGTACATACCTTATTTTATTTTATTGGCTATGTATTTATATTCCTGGTTTTACTCTATGTTAGTGATATTTTAGGTTTTGTGTGTTATTTGTTATGATTTAGTAGGTTATTTAGTTGGGATTGCTCAAAAATTGATAAATTAATAGTAGCTTCATCACTTTACACTATTTCAGTTTACGAAAGGTTTCATAGGAATGCCGTACTTTTGGACAGAGGGGGAAATTTGTTAATGTGTACCCTGCGAATGTGTACCCCAGGATAAGCTATGTATGTGTTTCCAGGGATAGCCTCTAAGTTCACTATGATTCTGTTCTAAATAGATTAATGCTGTTATGGTAGTCAGGAGTGATGCAGGGGCCCCCAAATCCCCCCCACGTGCAACAAAATCAACTGAGCGATTGAAGGTGCCAACGCAAGCAGGGGCCCCAGGGCATTTTCTCAGAGGTCTAGCTATGTCTAGCTATTCTCCTGATAGTAGTAATGAGAAGTGAAACTTCTCACCCACCTGGTGGATCTAACCTGTTTAGTCTGCCTCATATTCAAACATGCATTTGACATTCTCCCCAGCACCTGCCTCTCTGCTTATTCATACCTGTTAAATATTTCAGACAGCCTTCAGATTTTGTCACAGCACTGTCACAGCTCCTGTAAGTGCATTCATCCGCAGAGATTTGAACTGGCTGTACTGGTACTTAAATACATCATCGTTGACACTTATTCTTGTCAGCACGATAACTGCAATCATGTCAACAGAAGATGTCAACCTTTTAAGTACCTGCTTTTTCCAGACTTTGCCTTTAGTTTTGACAGCAATACAGTCTGTTACATTTCTATTATTGTTGTTGTTTGTTTGTTTGGTTTTTTTTTAAACTGACCTCACAGTAAGGCATCTTGATATTTCTTGGAACGATTCAAAATAAGCACCTTGTTTAAGCACATAGATCTTTCTTTAATTTGATCATTTTTTCCTCACATTTCTTCTTCAATTGCTTAATAATTACACCATCTGCAGACCTATTTAAAATCTTCGATGAGGTAAAAAAAAGACTTCCAAAGACTATAATAGTCTAAAAGTTTTCAGTTATCTTTCCCCAATTACATTTTTCCTTTCCTAATGATAGTTTCTTCAGATTGTGCCTCTGATGAAATTTTAATTAAATTCAGCACGGTCTATTCATTTAAGACAAATAGTCCGTTAAGGTTAGAAAAAGTAGGGCATTTTAAGTAATCAACATGTGTTTTTATGACAGTTCTGCTGCCGAATAGGATATGAAACTGCAGCTTAGCATGCTTTGTAGCATATTTCCTACTTTCCAACACCCTGTTATTTCACTCTAAGGCCCTAAATTAGGGTTAGCAGTCTGAGGCTAGGGTTAGGGTTAGGGTTAGGGTTAGCAGTCTGAGGCTAGGGTTAGGGTTAGAAAAAGTATGGCGTATTGAGTAATCAACATATGTTGCTATGACAGTTATGCATCCCCGAAGGATGAGAAACCACAGTTTAGCATATTTTAGCAGCTCAAACTTTCAAATAGCCTGTTGTTTCAATCTAAGGCCCTAAATAAGGGTTAGGGTTAGCTTACTGAGGCTAGGGTTAGGGTTAGCTTACTGAGGCTAGGGTTAGGGTTAGAAAAAGTATGGCATGTTCAGCCATCGATAGGTGTTTTTATGCCAGTTCAGCGCCTCTCAGGACGAGAAACCACAGTTTAGCATGCTTTAGTAGCATATTTCCGACTTTCCAAAAGCCTGTTGATTCACCCTAAGGTACCAAATTAGGGTTAGGGTTAGCAAACTAAGGCTAGGGTTAGGGTTAGAAAAACTAAGGCATGTTCAGCCATCAATATGTGTTTTTTTGACAGTTCTGTGCCTCCGTAGAATGAGAAACCACAGTTTAGCATGCTTTAGTAGCATATTTCCTATTTTCCTATAGCCTGGTGTTTCACCCTAAGGCACCAAACTAGGGTTAGGGTTAGCAAACTATGGCTAGGGTTAGGGTTAGAAAAACTATGGCATGTTCAGCCATCAATAGGTGTTTTCATGACAGTTCAGCGCCTCCGTAGGATGTGAAATCACAGTTTAGCATGCTTTAGTAGCATATTTCCGACTTTCGAATAGCCTGTTGTTTCACCGTAAGGCACCAAATTAGGGTCAGGGTTAGCTTTTGATACTGAGAGATCAAAGTCCTCTCACCATGGGTTTTGTATTAAAATGTTTTGCACTTTAGATTACAGGTTCCCAACTTTTTGATTCCCACAGACCAATTTACGTCATACAATGATTTCATGGACTTGCAAAATGTGGAGGGTTACCGATCAATCGTGGGGTTTACAGTATAAGTTTAACGGCTGCCATTTTGAAGAGAATGTGTGAATGTAAGGTGTGGGAACAAATAAAAAAAAACGCATTGTTTGTTTTGGGAAATTAACCATCTCTTTTGTACTTCCTCCAGCATTCTATGGCCCCATGTTATACTGGCCATGGAGCAGTACCAGTCCCTGGATTGGGGGTTGGGAACCTTAGCTTTAGATTAGTACAGTGGGCCAAGTAGTACGGAATTCTTGAGCTCATGTGTAATATGGTCCATAGTGTAATTCTTTTGAATCAAGGTTGTGTCTGAGACTGCTTTGAGAATGGACCTAGGGTACAATCCATGGTGTCCTCTGCTCCTAGAAACTGCAGTCCATAATTTCCCCCATGTTTTCTTTCTTGGTTCCAGGTGTGACACAAAGAGCTCATGATTTTTTATGGGGTCTAAACAAACATGCAGAATTGAACAAACGGGTGTCCCTGAACGGAATATCCTGAGTCACTATGTGCTATCTACTTCAAATGATTTGAGGAGTTCATAATGCATGAGGTTTAAATGAATATTCTTCTGGGAGTAAAAAGAGTTCTATACATGTTGTATATCAGTTACAAAATGCAAGGGAGAGATTAAAAGGAGGGTATTCAATAAATACAAGTACCTGGTAAATTATTATAAAAGGAAAACAATTCTTACCATTCAAATACTACCTATTTTGTCTGACATTGATCACTGAAGTGCTGCCTGCTGTGAGTTAAGTTCTCTGTTTCCTCAACCTGTGGTAAATCTCTAGCGTAGAAATGAAGTGATGTAACAGAATGCACAACTAATATCAAAAAAGGGACAATTGCAGCACGTCCTGGCACTGATAGAAAACCCAGATCTGCCAACCAACATGCTCCCCCAGTGCTGTTCCTGTAAGTAAAGAAGCGCATCAGGGCTTTTGATTAAGTCTTGGTGAAATAATTAATTCATTGTCTAGAATTATGAACTGCTGACTGGTGGCCTCATAGGACTCGGATCGGCTTCAGAAAGAAAAGGAAAAAAATGACACTTTAAGGGTAGAAAACATGGCAAAACTAATTAACAACTTCATGTTGTCAGTATCACCAAAAGTGAGCGCAATTTGTTAGAAGAAATCAAGAAATAAAATTCACCAACCAACATTCCTCTTCAACGTTTTGCTTTGTGTTATAATTGGGAGCCCAGTATTGTCAATCTTTTATGCTGCACAGCAAATCCATTTTTGTACCTGCTGATAAATGAATTTGATCCACTTCTGCGTGGATTGGCTGCTCTCTGCCGCAGTTCCATACAAATATTCAGAACTTCAAATGGCTGATATGTTTTTTTATGTTCTTTATCTAAGATTGGGCTGGTTTATTCAGATCACTCAGTAGTGTATAGATAAGGCTGCGATCAGGGGCGCATGAAACATGCTTTAAAAACAAAGGGTAGAGAATTCATCTCTCCACACAAATGCCTCTCAAGAGCTCATTAACTACTTCCACTTCTTCCTATCTCATCTTTTTCTCCTTCCGGCCGCATTGTTACCTTCCTTCTTCCAGTTCTCTCTTTCTTTTTTTATTTTGTATTTTTTGCTACACAGACAGAATAACTAAATAGAATTTCTTTAATAATTTACTTAAAAACAATGCCTGGCCATTTCAGTTTTATTAAAACCACAGTAAGCAAGCTAGCCAGAGTTAGTGATGACTTCTTAATTAGCTTTCGTGTTATTTACAACACAACAGAACACTCAGAACCGGTTAAATCGGGCATGGCTGCAAGCAATTTGCTTTTACATTTGAGAAGAAGGCCATTAAGGATACAGTTACATAATGGAAAATCATAATCTGGTTGCCTGAAATGGTCTAATATAAAAATGATGAGTAAGCCCTCACAAAATTTGCCCTGCCATGCAGATTTTATGACAAACTATGTGCTAGACAAATCCAGTGCTTCCACTTGTGTACAAAGAGATAACTAATAATCGGCAGACCGCGAAACAAGGATTATTGTATCAAAAAAATGGAATTAAAATATAGAATATAACTTAAAACATGTACATATTGTCGTAGGTGCCAGAAATGACTACGTGCTGCTTGGCCACAGGTATGTAACTGTCTAATATTTAACGGGGAATTATTCACTATTTTAATAACAACAGAGCTGCCTTCATACACTGAAACAGGATAATCAAAAAGAGAGAAACTATCGCTTCAAGTCATTACACTCAGTGCTGATTCTTGCCTTCCTGACGGCGCCATCTGCCATATGATTCACACAGCTAGCTAATGCTGCCCATGTTTCATCACAGTCACCGGACTTTCTGTTTTGTTTGTTTTTCTGTTTCTTCTTGTTTGCCACAGAGGTCCAAAGGCAATAGTTCTTGTAATTATGCTTTCATTATCCATCTCATTTATCAGTGCTTTCTGATGTCATCCATTTCTCACAAGTGACAGAGATTTCAACCCCTTTTAGCATGATAAAAGTCTAACAGGTGGTAATGCAATTCAGGAATTCCTTTTGGATATTTTATTTTATTTGATTGCTGCAGTTAGTTCCACTACGAATACACACTATAAATCAGATTAATTCCTTTACTTAGTAGAATCTTGCTTAAAAAACAAAAATAAACTTTAACAGTAATACCATTCTGTTTTTATGGCTACTGATTTCGTTGTTCCCTGTGTTTTGCATTTACTATTAAATATGGGATGCTTGCCTGGCCTTCCTCTACACCATTATCAAGCTTCTATCATTTTACTGTCCTACTTCAATTTAATCAGTTATAATCAGGTTGAAGACAGAATGTTCTGGAGCAGCACAGTTGAACATATATGGGTGCCAGATGTCACCATGCACTCCACAGTACCAGTACTATTTAGTATATTCCTGTAATTAGCAGATAGGTACGTTTTGCAAACAATGTCATTTATGCATATAGGCCCTAGATTTTTGAAAGATCATATGTGTTATTTCCAATGATACTTCTGTTGCCACAGATGTTGTCATGTTGCCGCCCTCGGTGATGATGAAGTCTCTGTGACCTTGTTCCTACCCAGACGTCCAGTGGTTATATAACACAACTTCCTAGTGCTCGTTTTTGTATGAGGTTTTCAGACAGGAAACCTTGACAACTTGACCTTATAGCTATAGTCACACATCAGCAATTTGACTTTTAAAAATGTTTAAAATAAAATATATTTAAATACATTTTGTATCCCTGACAAGCATTACAGATGAGGTTTAAAGAAAGTTCGGTATCAGACGTTACATAGTTTCATTTAGGAAAAGATGGCGGACCTGAGTTTTGGTCTTAACTGCGGCTTTGGAAAAAGAGTCCTCGGTAAAGAAGTGCTACGCCGGGTGCTTATGGGAATGTTTCTACTGTATAAGATAATGGAAGCTTTTGCCAGGAAGTGTTGCACTTGTTACGTGTGCAAAGTGGAAAACAATATGATTGTTCAGTGATTTAGGATTATTATTTTTGCAGAAATATTGAGAGCAACTAAGTTTGAACATGGTGATATAATTTTTAATACATGTACTGTAAAAGAAGACATTTAATCGCATTTCATTATCTGTAATGTGTATGTATTAAGAATCTGTATAGGTGTTGTATGCTAATGAAGTAGAGGTTAAAAGGAGAGGGGCGCTGTTGAGGGTGAGAGGTGGAAAGGTGAATAAATGGATGGATTTTCTGTTTGATTCTTTGTAATGTTTTGCTCGTTTTAGGGTTCAGGATTCTACTCCCACTGCTTCTTCTGGCTATATTGCGTCGGTTTCCTCTGGGTACTCTGGTCCACACTTACAATATAGAAACATGCAGTTATGGAAAGTTCTGCACTGTCCTCTGGTTCATGCCGTAGTCTGTTTCGTATAGAATCTCTGCAACCCCATAATGGATATGTCACTATGAAAGATGGGTGAAAGATTGTGTCAGCTGTGTGAATTTCTTAGCTTTATCTTAACAATCAGTCATGGTGCAATGGTAAGAAAAATACCAATTTCATGTGCTAACAAGCACCAAGCATCCTAAGTCTTCTCAGCCCTGGGTTCTGGACATTCATCACGCCCCTGCTGTAACAGAAAACACTGTTAGCGAGCTGATTCAAGACAGCAGCATGATAAGTGGCTGATCTTGTAATTTCAATAATATAATGATGTTTTCAAGAACTGAAAAAGACAATTTACTATACAGATGAAGCTTTGCTGTAATATGCACAAGCTTGTTTTCACTTACTCTGCCGTGTAACATTTATTGATACACTTCCCTTGAGTGCATTTTATAAATTCTTGGCAGCGCCGCTGCTGTAGGAGAAGAGGGCTGGAGATGTGCAGGGCTTTACTGAAAATGTGATTCCAGTTTTTTTTTTTTTTTTGACAAAGTTATGAGCATAGCACTTCCCTGCCCCTGGTTTATTTATTCATTTCAATTTCCATAAGAAGGAATGACCTGGGAGAGCCACTCGGAGCAAATTGCGAGTCCCGGATTCTCATCATTCCCGGCCGCGGTGCTGGGTTGACTTTAATCAATGAGTGCCTCACTGCAGATTGTCACTGTCATGCTCCTTTATTGACACCAGTGCCGGGTTCCAATATTCTCTGTAAAACTAGGGAATAAGTTAAAGATTAGAGGGTTAAGCTTGCACCAGTCAATCCATGCCTCCATCATTCACCACATCAGCTAACAAGATGGCAGGACATTTTGCATAAATGCATGGGGATATTTATGTATCCCTATGTCATGTGACCAGATCTGGCCTCTGAGCTTCCAACCTGACAGAGAAATGAAAGACCTCAACGTCAGTCCATCCATCCAGCGTCCATCCATTTCCAAATTGTTATTATATGGTTATGGGGAATTGAATGGGTATGGTGTTTTTGGAAGGAAAAAAAGAAACCATTAAATGTATGACCCACAGTTTGTAGTGAACTTATTATCTGTGTAAATAGATTGAATTAACTCACTCAAACAGGAGATCCCATCTAAGGCAGATCTCATTCAAAGTTATTTGATGACAAATCTTTTCTAATGCTGTGTCACCCTGTTACTGTGTGGTTTGCATCTTTTAAGAAACTAAACAAGTTTAAGTTTAACTGTTTACCCAGAAATTGTCTGTACAGCACCTGAAACTGACCTTGTTGGGTTATTTATCTTTAACTGAGTTTTATTCCCTGCTTAGTCTGTCAGGTGAAAGATCCTAAAAACATCATCAATGTGCAACAATTGTTAGATTTAAACCTTGTCAGAAGATCAACATTCTGATACTGTGTATCACTACATCTAAGAGATACCACTATTATAAATGAATAGTAAATGAATAAATCAATGAGTCGATCTATCTACTCATTTTCCACATATCCTGTAAAGGGTTGCTGTGATGTATGGTCCAAAAATTATGTACAAGAAATATAAGCATGTTATTCACATCTCAACATTTGTACTGATAAATTTTCTGTTTCCAGTGCTGTTAATTAATTAGGCTTGATTGAGCTCCTGGTTGAATGGGTTGCCTTAATTCTTCATTAAATTTTTTTTAATCTTGCTGAAATTAATGTTGATTAGCACTTCAATTTTACAGTTGTGCTAAGTTTTTGTTAAATATAATTGTGGGAAAGTGTAAAACTGCGTGATGTTTCTCAGTTTCATTTGATTTAACTTCCTTTTCTAATAATTTCATGAATTATTAATTTCAGTTAATTAATGATTGTTCTTTTGTATTTTGACTGAGTGGCTATATTATATCAAACATGAAATATGTTTTTCAATTTATTTACAAATGATGAAGTAAATTAAATTATATTAGCAGGAATACATGTAATGCATTTTTAGAGGTTTTGGTTAGCTAAAATTTTATAGCTAAATTTTTATTTTATTTATAAGTAAATTGGTGATATATTCAATTAGTCTTTTACATATTCAGATCCACCCTAATTAATTAAAAGCTCAGCTAGACCAAAATCCAGAGTGCACAGTGCAAGGTTAGAAAAAGCTGATTTAGAGAATGCAAGACGCCAAAACAGCAGACACCATTTCCAGCTAAATGAGTTAATAAGCAGGAGGACATAAGTGCAATATAATCTCTTATATTCAGGAAACTGTAACTCTGGCCAAAGGGCTCTCTTTTATGGGCATTGACCCACATAGCTATAGACTATGCAATAACAAGAGCTCTAATACAGGAACCGCCATTCTGTGCTCTGGAGATCAGAGAGAATAATGGAGCTTCTCAGATCAGTGTCTATCAGTAACCCACTTTGGGCTTCATCTTCACGTCAGAGGAGAAGAGCTTCTGGAGCATGTAAACAACTTACAAATATAATTAACCCATTTTGTGGCAAAGTGTATTTTTTTTGCAGCATTTCAGGTTCCTTTAGCAACAAAACATCAAATCAACACAATTCAGAAGGAGTTAAGTTCTTAAGAACTACTCCACGCTTTAGCAGGCAAGTTAATTTTGGGGCATGTGGCCAAGATTGTAGATTATTACTTATTTTAAATAGATGTTGGTCTATAAGCAGGGATGGACATAACTGGTGTTGGGTTTACTCTAAATAACGCAATTTTTAGAATATGGACTAAGGGGTTAATTCTACAATGATGCAGTTTTAAAGTAGGCTCTGACCAGCGTGCCGGCAGGCCCAAGTGACCTTACCACAGGGCCGTGGGTAGAAGGAGACAGAAGACGTAGTTGAGACGCTGTTTTGCTATTTCAAGGGAAGGCTGCTGCCCAAATAGGTGATAAAAACCAAGGAGAAAAAACATAGCGGAATTTAGAGCAAAAGTCAAATCGGTGGTTGGCATGC
>JABFEB020000008.1:14505230-14524628 GCA_019775895.2 Stomatorhinus ivindoensis | reverse complement strand
AGCCACTTGATGCACATGCTGGATGTATGTCAGATAGTCGCTCCCTGATTGCAATCAGATTATTAAATAAAACTTTGGCACTTGCAAACTCCTCCGACGTCTCCCGTGTGCGTCTCTGCCCACCCCCCGACGGACCCGGCGGTGCTCGAACCACCACACTGGTAAGCAAGTACACATTCACCTTTAAAAATGATACGTCTCACAATCGATTGTAAAAGCGCGAATGTGTACTTATTTTATATACATTTGCGCTGCTATGACAAGAAAATACCTTGCACCATACTCTGGTTACTTTGGTTCCCTTGTGTAGGCGTAAAACATGTATTAGGTAAATCGGTGTCTCTAAATTGCTTCTAGTGCCTGGCTATGTGTGCCCTGCAATGTACTGCCTTCCCATCGAGGGCGTCCTACCTTGTACCTTGCTTCCTAAGACCAGCTCCAAGCTCACCATGACATTGTACTTGATATGCTATTACGAAGGAATAAAGGATGGACGGATGGATGAATGGATGCATGGGCAGACAAAGTTTATAACTGTAGGCCTTAGGTCAAAGGTAAAACATTGGAAAACCCTGACACCGTGCAAAAATAACAACTCAGTACAAGAGTTGCATTCAGAGGGGCTTCTCTCAATGTACAACTCATCTACCCTTGAAGCAGTTTTGGAGTACAAAGTGGGTCCAACCCAATAGTAATTAGATGGACTTAATAAAGTGGCCACTGAGCACTGCGGCATCCAAGTGTGCATACTGTACTATGTTAAACTACAGTGCTATAAATGCCTGCCAAATTACATAATTGGTCCATGTGTATTTGTATGAAAAGATCAGCAGTATCAGAGTTAATGATACAGACATTGATAATTCCTAGCTTTTATAGTCACTGCAGGAAAATCAACTAAGCCATCTGATTAAAACATTGAAATAAAACAAAAACACATCTGCTTGTTACCTGGAGGTGCGAGTAATCACAATATCCTTCCACTAGGTTTTAATTCAACTAATCTAAGAGATACAACCAATACCGAAAGGGAAATGGCTTTGTACAGGTATGGATAGATCTACCGGCCACTGAAATGTGTGAGTCTGCAGGATTGTGTTATTAGGGTGAATAAGTTATGTGTTTTTCTTAAAGCATTTAATTGATGGACGGATGGATGGGAGAAGATGAGGTACTTGTTATGGATGATGCCAACAGGGGTCATTGACAAAAAGAGCCGGTATTCTTTACAGGGCTGCCTCCAGATTGTATGGTGTTTTGATAGAATTCTATATTTAAAAATATGTACATATACAGTCGTGGAAAGAATTAAGGCAGTAGAGTTTTTTTGTTTCACTCATTTCTCAATGTATGGGTGTGTGTCTGTGAAGAATATATATTTTGTGTTTGCAAACTGCAGCCTGGTTCTTCTCTGTTCCTCATTAATGAAGGGCTGCTTCCTTGTTTTATGGGACTTCAGTCCTTCTTATAGGAGCCTGATACTGTTCTAGCAGTGCACTACACACCTGCACTTAATGTTCCCCATTCCTTTTGAAGGTCATTTGATGTCACCCTACGATTCACGAGAAACTGTCAGTTAAGTTGACAGTCATCTCTGGCTTTATAAAGTCGCTTCTGCCCTTTACCCGCCTGGTTTCAGGTTGTCCCCAGTGTCTCCTGCTTCACCTGCAATGAGTAAACATGAGCCAGAGATCTCCAGAGTTTCTGAGCTGAACTGTAGCATGCATTGGTGGCTTACAGCCATTATCTGGACACCAAGAACCATGAATTACCTCTGGAGGTGAAAGACTAGGCATGTAGTGGCATTTCTGGATTGTGTCCTCAGGTTACAGATATCTAGTCTAACCAGCAGCTGAACTAGTCAAGAGGACAGATTTTTACTGAAGACTAAACACAGTGGAAGTATTAAGTATGCATCACACATCCGATTCTCCTGACAGAGAAAAAAAACCTCTGCTTTATCATCAAAAAGTTTAAATTACTTAAGTAATTTACTTTCACAGTTGCTTTTAGTGTGCAATGAACTGTAAAATTTGGTTTTCACCTCTGATTAACTCTGAAACTATTTAATCTAAAGATTTTATCTAAAATGGCATGTGGATTGCATGGGTTATTTTTTTGTGTGTGTAGGTCTGTGTATTTATTCTGTAGTTTTACTGCACCTCACCAATAATGGATCAGATATTGTGCGGGGCTTTAATTAAACGGATATTTATGCACTCTGACTAGGTTTGGTTTTAAGCTTGTGCATATGTGGTTTAATGCAGTGAATTGAGAATTTTATTTTCTTATCTCGCAGCACCCCAATGGACCAGCCCTTTGTGGTACTACCAGAGGATTTTTCTAATTAAAAATGCTCAATGTTATCATTAAGAATATTAAATGTGAGGAATATGTCAGGCTTGATTAAGTTATGCATGACTAATATGGTAGATCTCTTGAATGGCTTACTAAATATCACCCCACCCATCACACCGCAGGTTTTACTTTTCCCAGGAAAAACAAGTTACAGGACTTTGAACCATGCTCAACATTTAAGGGAAACCTTTTGATTTGACCATAGTTAAGGCTTCCCCATAATTTTCAGGCTCCCTGTTATTACTCTGCTTCTCATCAGCAAGCATCGTGGCATTTGATGCATGAATTACATGAAGGTACCTTACGTTAAGTATACATTGAAACCTTCCCATAAAGGCTCTGTAACTGCCCTTCGGTTTGGATGAGATAACTAATCCGAAGAGTCTCGACGGGTGATATGGAGCGTTTATTGCTTCCGTGTTGAACACCGTGAAAACTGAAGAAAAACGCTCATATCACCCGTTGAGAATCTCCGGATTAGTTATTTCATTCAAACCGAACCGCAGTTGCAGTGGAAACTCGCTCCGCTCTCCCAAAGGTGCAGTCATGTAAATTAGTTCTTAAACTCACAGGTCAGCGAAACGTGTACAGGATATCCTTGTACAATAACTTGAATTCTAATTAAACTAAGGAAATAAGCATAAAAACCAAACTCAAAACACGCTGTACTTTTATCACGGCCAACCTATGAAAAACTTTCTTTCCCCTTTTTCCTTTTTCTCTCTCGGGGTCCTCACAGTGCGAGCTTAAGCTAGGAGTGACCGTAAGAAAATGCCTGAACAAAAAAAAAACCCAAAGTCCAAGGTCATTAACAGCCTCCAAAGCTGAGATAAATATTCTGAATTGGGTTTGTCAGCCCATTACTACCATAAGAACTTACTGGGCCCCAAAGACAAGAAACAAATGGTCTTTGTTTCACCATGGAGAAAAAGCAAATTGGCAGGATTCTCCCTGACATCTGTGACACGATTGGTCACCTGTGGTGTGAGTTCTGTCCCTAGCCCGCCCCCACCATGCCAGAGCGCCCCAGTCTGCCCACCAGCAAAGACTAACTGGATGTGATGAAACCCCAAGAAAAAAGTGTTAAAAGTAAAAGAAACACATTTCAGAGCTGCTTAGTTTTTCACGTATCTCTTTACACTTAATAATAATTTCCTTTTAATTAGTAGCAGTATAGAGCTCATCCTGGTTTGAACAACATTTTTACATCACTAGCACTGCATACAAACCTGCTCTGTCTACATTTAATCCATGTCACCGCTTCCCTTTCCCGGGGTGTGTTCTGGTTGGCCGGTCCTGAGTGACTTCCTAACATGCCTGTGTCTTTCTGCATGCTGAGCTTGTTTTCCTGTTTTTCTTTTGCAGTCTCAGATTAATTAATGGCAACCTGCTGTGTATAAGCCTTTTCATGAGCTAACGCGTATTGTGAATTTGCTTCTGTTTTTTAAATGGAAAATATGACATGTATGTATGTGTATGTATGTGCATGTATGTGTAGGTATATGTACGTATATGTGTAGGTATGTGTATGTATGTGTACGTATGTACATATATGTGTAGGTATGTGTACGTATGTACATATATGTGTAGGTATATGTAGGTATGTGCAGGTAATTAGTTAAGAAATCATTATTCTACCCTATAATATCTGTATAGTGTACTCCGTCATCACAAATGTATAACTTCTGTAAACACTCCACACCTGTTCCTTTTAAAAACGTCTTTGCCTGGTGCCTGCCCACTGCACACATCTGTCTAGGTCGTTTTTGTCCCCTTCTGCATCTTCTGATTTGTCTTTGTGCATTTTGTGTGACGTGAAAATTTGACCAGTTTCTTAAATAGATCAACCCTTTTATACAGAGGACATATAATGATAACCAATAAAGCATCCCTTTCATATTTTTCTCTTGACTCGATTTTTAAAAGTACACCGGGAGATCTAGTTTCAGCGAGATGCCATCAGTAGCCGCAGCTCTGTCTGGTCTCTCCCGCGTTCTGCTCCCCGAGCCAGAATACAGTAATATAGTGCAAAATACAGTAATAAAGAAAGATCGAAGCTTGCTGAACTACAGGGATCCCTGCTGTTCGCGTGTCCCCCAACCTAATATCACTGAATCAATTAATCATCACAAAGCACCTTAAATGTCCTGTGGGTATTGCTGTTGAAGCTTCAGTGTATTTATTTCTGTCAGTTCATTTATTCAACAGGGAACCAGGGGTCTCTGGCCTGTTTAGCAATTGATAGGCCAGTTCCCTTTAAATACACCGCATTAAGTACAGAGTTTATGATTGGCTCAGCAAACCCTCCTAACAGTTTAAGAAAGTCTAACTAAAGCCATTTGCACCTTTTTATCTGAAATTCGACTGTGGGGATCTTTCATAATAGTTATACCACATATCACTTCATATCACTGCCATTTATTTACAATTTCCCCACGTCGTCACTACTGGCTAGGGGTATTGTTGTTTTAAGCACTTATAGGAAGATGGATAGTCTTCTATATGGTTGCACATTCCCCAGCCTGGACAGCAAAGAGTCTTATAAGTACCTTGGCATCTGCATCAGTGACAGACTGGACGCCATGACAGGAAGTCTACAAGAAAGTACAAAATATACTCTAAGAAGATCAAACATCTGTGTATAAAATCAGCTTAAAATTCTTCTATGTTGCACAGCAAATTAAAAATATCAACAGCTGGTAAAGTATCCACAGTTCATGGTATATCTGAGACCCTATGTTCTTATTATCGATCTAATGTTTCTTGGTTCTGTTGGAGAATAAGTTGTATTTCATTTGCAAGGCCGGCAACACCTTTCCACCAAACCATAAAGTCATAAAGAGATGGATGTGGCATGTCAGCATGTCTAAGGACAAACGTATTGCAACTGATGGTGCGGGAAAGAACAATCCTGCTCTGCTGATAGCTGAGCTCTCTGAATACCTCTGAGACTGTTTGAAATGATCGCCGGTTTATACATGCCAAAGGGCTGCCACGACATTTCCCCCTTACAGTAGATTTTAGTTTTCAGGTCCGTCTACCAAGATGTTTGCTGTTGAGCCCAGGACAGGTAATCGCAAAACAGCACAATGCCAAACATTAATCATTTAATAGCCTTTGTTATCAGCTGCATTCATATTGCCCTTTAATGGTCTAATTTATTTTTATTTCATAATTTCACGTGACAGAGCATATATTCCATACTTGTGCTGCCATGCAGAATAGTGCACTGTCAGAAAAACAGTACCAATTTGTATCTTTGTGGGTACAATTACTTATAAACCCTAAACCCTAAACTTTAAGTTTCTCATTTTCTATTTCTGTTTTAAATTCAAATGATAGGTTTTATTGTAGAAACAGGTATTATAGTATGCAACGGCTTGACAAACCTCACACCTATATGTATATACAGTCATGTGATTTTATATGTATATATGCTTGGATATCCTAAACGGTTGGATGACTAAACACTAGGGGTGTAACGGTACACGAAAATCAGGGTTCGGAACATTCCTCAGTTTTGAAGTCAGGGTTTGCAACGTTTTCGTTACAGCGGGGATAAAAGAAAGTAAAAGAAATTGCTTCTTTTTTTCTTTATTACACAGTGGTTTACTGAACTAAGTATGACTGACTTTCTTAAATAAAAATACTGCTGTAGCCTACTAATAAAAAACTGAAATTTACTTAAAAGTAAATCAAAATAAATATCCTTTCAAGTAAATAAAACTATCCATTAAATATCTAATAAGGTGTACATTTAGAAAATCAACTGTACCTGACCTGTATTTTATTCACATTACTTAAGATATAAGTACCGACCGAAAGACCCGTACCGAAAATTTTCGGTATGAATACGTGTACCATTGCACAGCTACTGAACACCCACCTCTGCTTTTTAAAGGATTTTATACATACGGTAAAATCAATGATAGCTTAAATGTAATGACTTGGAAAGGGTCCGTACAGGTTCCTACTCACTGGTATTATTAACATCCTCCAATAAAATCCAAAAGGCTCTGTGGAATCAGGCTCCAGTTAATGCTTCCAGGACCAGACTGAGGGATGCAGATCAGATGAGACATCACTCAGAATCAAAATCCCATCCCTGATGATCAAAGCCTCAGGACAGTCAACCACTGTCAATCACTGGTAAACACTCTAATGCTTGGGAAGTAAGCTCTAGAATGTCAAGGGACCTTAAGATCTATGTAAGGCTTCAGCTCACATTGTAATGAGCCAAGTTCAGACTTTGAGCTGGTTTACTTATTTCACAGTACACCGCGAAAGCAAGCATTTGCAGCAATAACTCCTTGTTTACACTGTGTGGGGAACATGTTACAGAATTTCTAGAAGCAAAATTTTCAAAGCGAAAATATCCATCAATCTATCTAATCCCTTTTATCATAGTCAGTTATGCAGGGCTGGTGAAGAGAGGGCAAAGGGTTGGCATAGATCCTGAATCACAGGAGCCCGATGGAATACCTGAAGATGTCCTTTTGTTTTATTTAAATTAAACATTGGCTATTTTATTCAAAAACACATTTTTTCATCTGTAATGAAAAATGCAATTATTAATTTCAGAATAAAAAAATGTATGTCAAGTAACAATAAGGAGTAACTATAAAGAAAACAGTTGTATCCCAACAAACTGATCAAGTTAGCTTCAACTATTTGATTTTGCATTATACGTACATTTTGTAACTTCTAACATAGAAAATAATGTTTTTTTATATGTGCATGTCTTATAAATCAAATCAGGTTAGGACCTGGATACATCTTCAGTAGAAGGAATTGTAAATAAAATAACCTCCCTCCTTTCTTGTAATCCACCATTTGGACCATTGTATATGGTTTTACCCGCAGAACTCTTTGATTAAAAAAATGATGCCTGTGTGAGACTGGCATCCGTCCAAGTGCACATTTCACATCAAACCATAGTGTGCATCTGTTGCACATTGAAATGCTAGTGTTGCTTAAGTCTTATATGTTTTACATTAAAATACCGTTGCTCAATTAAATATTAAAGAGTGGCTGTCTCTGCATCAGCATTCTTTGGATACAAAGTTATGAGATGGAGTAATCTTTTAAATAATTTAGTTATTTTTAATACTGAGAATATTATGGTGATGTGGATATTATACAGATATCTGAAATAGTTTTGAGTCCACAATATTTAGGCATGCAACAGACGTCTTTAGCAGAAGGATGCAACAGCCAAAAGGACTCCGCCCTAATAGCGTACTACAAGGAAACAAGATCATTATGGAGAATTTCTGCATACCACTCGTGCAACTTATACATGAGAAAACTTATATTTTCATGGAGCTGTGAAATAACTGCACGCTTTCCTATTGAGATTATTCATAGTATATATTTCAGTTCATAGATTTCTACTGACTTAGCATATTCATTTGTGAAATGCATAGTGTCACCTTGCAGTTTATACAGATCCTGGATGTGGCAGGGAACAAGCTTGCAAGCCTACTACAGATCCCAGGACAGGCCCTGCAAAGCAGTAAGGAAACCCACAGCAAATCAGCCAGTGGGTGGTAAAAGAGCTGAAAAAAAATCTGTTTATATCCTCCCCTGATTAATTAGCGAGCTTTAGTTCTCCAGGGCAAAGCAATCCAGACATAACCCCTCAGACAAATTGCTTTCAAGCTAGGTCCCTCTTAATTAATTGGAGACCCTTGTTTTGATTCAGCTGCCACCACTAAGGGTGACCTTTTTCCTGCTTTGAAGTCCCAGACAACTCCCATCAACAGCACCGTGATGTGTCGCTCTAAGAGGAAGAGACAACCCCGCTACTGTCAGGTGAGGACAGTTTTCTCCCTTTATGTTCCAAAGTACAATGGTGAGTGCAAGGTTCCAGTATTTAGCTTTAATTTATTCACACTGTTTCTTCCATCCTCTTGAGTCGACAGTGGTGCTTATACGGTAAGTTCGTGCCACTATTTATGCGTTCTGGAAGCTCCATTTAGCAACCTTGTGATCACGGTTCCCGTAGCAATCCTTGGATCTTCGGGCAGCGCCATTAAAGTGCTGTCAGGATGATGCTGGCTAACTGCTCGTCATGGATTATTTGTAACTACAGTAGGTACAGGGCAGTTTGAATTCTCTGTTTAGTGCAATGGTAACCCTTAAGCATGACCTAGTAAGTTATGTGATTTATCGTGTAAAGTAGTAATTTGCATTTCTCCCTCTGAGCCATGGTGGATGCTGCAAAAACCTTTAATGAACATACATAATTATGTCTATCTCCAAATGACTACTTATACAATGAGCTTTCGATCGATATAATAAATGCATTAATGTTTTAAATGGCTGGGTGAATCAGTACAATTTTGGCAGGTGCATTCTTGCACAATGTCCCCCACAGGGAAGGTTATTTCCCACTTCTTGGCAATTTTACAATGCAATTTTCAGTGTAAATGCGGAAAAAGTGATGAACGCTTCAGCCTACAGAATCCTCCTTCTGGTTCTCTGGGGCTGAGACAGATTGCAAGTTGAGGTTAACCCTACGCAATGGTACTGAACTCGTATGACTGAGATGCAGGGGAGGCTGCATGCGACCTGCACAGACTTGACATAATCCTGCCATGTGTACATGCATTGGGCAGAGCTGCTGCGATTAACATCCTTTCAAACCCTATCGACACCTTCACCTTGGTCCATGGGGCAGATTTCATGCAAGAGTTGGAGATCTATTAAATCTTCCAAAACCCCCAAAAAGTTGGCATTTACGTGGAAACAGAGTGAAGCTTAGGAGCATAACAAATCAAAAAGAAGGCGTGAAATTCCCTCATACAGGTCATATAGCTTCTTGGTGAATAAAGAGGAACGGATTTCCCAGCAGCAGTCTGATCAATAGTGGATGGTGTCAACCTGGTTGAGTTCCCTCCTGTTTCTGTTCAGTCAGGCCTTGCGGCTGGGATACGTAAAGATTTTTCTTTGTGTGCCAGAGTTATCAGGCACAGAGTTGAACTAATTATTGCCCTCATTGAGCTAATCAGATTTCCTCCTCAGTCCCGAGCTTGTTATTGGCTTAAAGATAAAGCTAGGGAACCTCAACACATTCAGGTCCACTGAGACCTCGAGTGGAAGCCATTTCTCAGTGTTGGCTCCCGGGCTTATCTGTTCGGCAGCTGCTTTCAAGTCAGCTGACCCCATTATATTCCTGTTACGCAAACAAGGCGATCTCTGGTTAGAGCAACATTTGTCAGTTGGGTAATAACCCTCCAGTGTGTCCGCATAAGCTTTCCTCAAATGATTACTATGGCAACCTCAGATCTGAGAGAAGAAAAAATAAATCAATAAGGGCCGATGGAGGGACATCATGAACTGTGAATATAGAAGTGAGTCTATGTGAGGCTGTTATTAGTAGCATTTAATTTAAGGGGACACAAATAACATAGTATTATGCTATTGCTTATCTATTAATTAACCACAAATAAATCTTAGTTATGTACTGATCTCATTTTCATTCACCATTAATGAATCGTGACACATCTGTCATCTCAATCTGTATTTATTACTATATATGTTAATTCTTGAAAACTTCATTAACTATTGAAGGAACCACTGAAGGAACAAATAATGTATAACACAAGTGACCTCATGTTTGTTCATCACTAATAAATCATGACGCATTTTTTTTCCCCAAGTAGTTACTATATTTGTTACTATCTGCTACTTCTGTAAGCCTTTGTGAACTACTGAAGGAACAACTCAGGAACTAGTGAAGGAATGATTAAGGAACGAGTGAAGGAAAAAGTAAAAAGTGAAATGCTGACCTCATGTTTGTTCATCATGAATCGTGATGCATTTTTATCTCAGATAGTTACTATATTTGTTCATGATTTGTGCTTCAGTTGTAATTGAGTTACTGCTAAGTATTTGTGCCCCTCAAGTAGAGTGTTACACTGTTATTTAATGCTGTTGTGAAATCAAAACTTTATTGTGGCATTTAACCTATTTAGGAATTACAGACCAGCCACTGACTTCTCAGCTAAATAAGGCAGAATGATTCATGCCTAAAATGCTTGACAATAATTCTATATTACTGAGTATCCTTTTCATACACAGAAGGAAGAGACTTAAGATTGAAGTAGTCTTAGTTCTGCTACAAAAGCCTTTAAAATATGGTATCTACCAACGTCAATAAGACGTGCTGTGGACAGGATAATATTAGAAACACTTAGAAATACTCTGTGCCTCAAGGTCACCTTTATACAGGTACATGGTCTTCCCTGTAGAAGCTGCACAGTCTAGGGAAGAGCGGTTCAATATGCATTTCACTGCGTGTTGTGGGACACGGCCTGTGTTCAAACGCGGATTGCCCTGGGCTGCCTGCAGTGTCACCAGGTAAAGATGGTTCCAGAAGCAATAAACATCTACAGGTATGCCACAAGGAACTAAGTAAAAAAGCAGTGTAATGAAGGGGGACAATGTTTACTGTTAGTCTAACCACAACTTCTAATATTTGAAATAGATCAGACTGAGCATATGATCAAGATTAAGCAAAAAGAAAGAAAAAAAAACTATATACGCTATAGAGTGCTTCAAGATCACACACTACTGTACACAACAGGTGTACACTGTATGAATCACAATAACAGAAAATATACAATTTTCTCAAGACAGCAAGTTCATAAAAACTACTGTGTGTGCTAAAAAAGAATGAAGTCTAAAGCCAGGAGCCACAATTTGTCAGAGTGTCTTCAACTGGGCTTGCAGCGGCTCACAGAAAGAGAATAACAGAAATCCATCAGCAAGAGGAAATCAAGCAACAGGAGGGAGCCTTTCATGACTCAGCTGGTTCCCAGCAAACGAATGTCGCGATGGAATTCTATGGAAAAAAAACAAGGGAAACGAGGTCAAGCCAGAGCAAATGCAGCCATGAAGCACAACAAAGGGACCCAAGGGACTATCTACCAAAACTGTCCTTCTGAAGTGGCTGAAAGTGTCATAAAAAGGAAGACGCTGCAGTGATGTGCATGTATAACAAAAGAGGACACGGAAAATCTGCATGATTCACACTAGCAACGATAAACTGGTCACAATAAACTTGGAGATTGGAAGATTTTGCGGCCCCATCAAGAAAAAAGACAAATAAAAAGTAATTGGAATTTCAGAATTAATGATCCTATTCTACTCTTATCGGCCATATTGCAGCTCTTAAAGCTTAACAGCCGCTCTCAAAAGCCTTCAGGGGACTAGGTATTATATAAAAGGGACAATGAAGTTAAACTGAAAGACTCCTTACTAAGTACTGTCTGTGGCACACTGCTGGCATTAATGACAAAAGTAAAGGAACAGCACGGTGAATGGGGTCAATGGACATCGGACGAGCCGGTCTGCTGAAACGAGAAAGAAAATAGAATGATAAGAATCTGTATTGACCTCACTCACTGTAATGAGAGTGTCAGTCGGGGAAGATTAATTCTCCCTGCGCTGGATCGGACAGCAGCTGAGCCGGCAGAAGGATTCGCAAAGTTAGAGTCTTCATCAAGCTCAATTGGGGCTCGAGCAGATATCGAAAGAAACGCTCTCATCTCACGTCTCTGCACAAGCAGTGACTGCGAGGGTGACAGCGTTCCAATTTCAGGTGTGATAACCTATGAGCACGACAGGTTTATTTGGTTTTGGAAGATAATCGCTGGCAAGTAAGTGGAACAAGAAGTTGTCGGGGAAGTATGTGGAGTGGACAGAGCGTAAATATTAAGAAATCAAGAATGTTGTAATTGTACATCTATTCAATTGCCTGAAAGACTATTTTTAATGGTACTTAATGCATAGAAAAAGAGTATTCCCAGACGGTGATAATACGGGCATGTTAGCCTAGGTGAGGCAGAGGATGGGCACCACGTCATAGTGGTTCCCACCCCCTGGGTTGAGGGTTGGAATCCGTTGCCTGTCTCTTCATGCAGAGCTTGCATGTTGTTGCTGTGATTAGATTTGGCCATGTGATGATTGATGTGGTAGGGTGAGTCTCTGAGTCTAACTCTGACTCCACTGGGATGGACTGGCACCCTGTGGTAGTCTGGAATAGACTGGTTCTCTTTGCTAGCTGGGAGAGACTGGCTCCCTGTGCTAGCTGGGATGGACATGCTGGGTATTCAGTAAGTAGCTATGGATGGATAGCTAAAAGTGAGTTAAAACTTGGAAGCTAAATAACTCCATGAACACAAGGGAACAAAAAACCCGCATTTTCAAAAATTCATTATTACAGCAGAATAAAAATTTAACCTAAAAAATGTGATGAGACACCCTTAGCACAAATGGAAAACTAACTTTACACAGCTGTCAGTGAATGCGTGGACTTGCGTGGACTGTTAGCAAGGCAATTATGTCAGTGTCAACAAGATGCAAACTAATCTTGTTTTATATTCACAATTAACAATAATGTTAGCTAGCTAACTACATGTTTTCATTGGTAAATTAAATGTCAAACACTATCACTAGATAGAGGGTGTATTCCATCGATGGCGAAGAGTCACGATCCTAATGCTGCAGCTGGGCTCCAGCAGAAATAATCACGCAGGTCAAAGAGAACAGAGAAACAAAGAAATAAAAGACAAGGGCCGCTGTCATGTCAAACTGAGAAAATATACTACAATGGCACAGATGGAGGCTCTGTAATAAAGGAGAGGGGATTGAAACAGGTTCCCAAGAAGAGAAAAAACACAAGCATTCATAGACGGAAAACCATTCCTTCAAAAAACACGCCAAAAAAACAAAAATACCACCATGCCGGTGTTTTATTAGTTACCTGAAGCATTACATAGGAAAACACTCACAGACTTCCGCCACAGTGGTTCTTTCATCCGTTCAGTTGAGTTTTGTGGCTGAAGAATCATACAAAAGTGGTATTTGCTGCCGAATGGATCACAGGACATGCAGGTCGAGAACATGCAGGGACACACGATATGACAGTGGGATAAAATACACGCTGACTTCAAAGGTAATTGCTTTTTTGTACCTATGAAAAACTACAAGACCAATAATTTTTACTGTTTGTTTCATGACCCGGGCAAAATCTTAAACACACGATACTAATAAATTGTGTTTTGTATGCATTCAGTTATAATTCATTATCAGCATATACCTTTATATGCGTACTATGCGGAGTGGCCTCATAACTTCGACAGGCAGAAAAGGGCAAAGTTGCCTGAAGATGTTTTTGTGGGTTGGAAATACTTTGATAGTGTAATTAATTAATCTATAAGCCATCGGCAGTAAAGAGAAAAAAAATCAATTATAGTGAACCCAGTTGGAAAATTAGGTTTTCAAGGTTTAGCTTTAATGTCCCGATATTGGCTGTTTTCCAACTCAGCACAACACTAATAACTGCATATATCTGGAGTTTGGTTTCGGCCACTTGGAACTACTAATTTTTATTTCATTTTATTTATTAATTTTTGTGAAGATGTCAGACTGGAGCTCCGGCTGCCGTAAAGTAAGGTAAATGTGCTATAATTTGTGGAAGAAACTAATACATTTATGAATTATTATGAACTATTAAAATATGTATTAAACAAAGCTCTTCACCTTTTGGTAATTACACTAATATATAGACTGACGGTCAAGTCTCACCAAAACTTTTTTACCAGTTACTTCCCCTAGGTTCTTGGATATCAGAGTAATAATTACGTATATTATTAGTATTATATTATCTTAATAATAGTTATAGTGAAAGTATGGCTATTAAATCAAAGTAAATGTATGTAATATATTGATGACTACATGGCTGAGCAGGTTTCTGCATGTACACACACACTGACACAGTTCAGGAGGCCTGACACGGACAATCAAGGGGAGCTGTGTAGCAGAATTAGCTATTGGCAGAAAACCTGAGGGTGAAGAAGCAGGGACGTCACCTATTAAGTGCACCATGCTCCCAAATCACCCAGCCTTGGCTCAAAAACCATTAGAAAATGACCAGATGTGAACTGCGTTTCACACCGAGAGGTGCTTATATTACCATTATTATGGTCATTATAGTTAATATGCTGATAGGGCTCAAGTCATAATCCCCAGAGGGTGAAAAAGACAATAGAAACAGCAAGATACTTGGCTTGTCTGTGAGATTTTGTCTGTCACAGAAAGCAAGAGACTGGGCTTGCTTTGGACCTTTGAGTGAGGTGCACATACGAAGCAGATGTGACGCATGAATATCTATGGAGGTTTAGCTGTAGCCAATTAATGACATTAGCAGGTTGACTAAATAGACGGTTACTCTGCAGTTCTTCCTGCTTTGTGATGAGCTAAATACCTGCCTGTTTCACATACAAAAAACTATATGACCAGTGAATCTACTTAAACATCTCTTATTCCGTCAGTCTTCCATAATGTCTTTTGAATTTAGTAATTTCATCCATTCCTTCAGATCTTGAGATGTTCTTGACGTAAAAGTTCCATCATCTTTCTGAGTGGTTTGTCAAGCTTTCAGAAGGAGCACCTGAACTATCTTAACCATCATGGAAACTGTAAGGCCCCTTTTCCCATTTGTTGCTTTATTTTACTCATACTACAAGCTCTACCCCAAGGTTCCCTAGTTCTGATCCTGGAGGGCCATAATACAAACACTGTTTGCAGAATCCCCTGCTCAACAAACACCTTAATCAGCTAATCAACATGTATAGTAGGTGTACTTGAATGGAGAGATCTGCAAACTGCGTTGGATTCTGGTCTTCCTGGGCCGTAATTGAGGAAACCCTACTCTAGCCTCTTAGCCCTGTCTTCTCTGTCTCTCCCACTCTCCATTGTGATGGAACTGCCCCCCATGGGATCAATCCTAGGTAGGGGGCATTAGGAGTCTGTATCAATGCTCATTACAAAGTCTTTAAGAATACGATGCTTTTGTCTGTCTCACTGTTGGACTTCCGAGTCTGTCAGCTAGAACAATGATGACATTCTTTTGGTCACGACTGAACATGACCTAAGCAGTTAGTGCTTTTATGTGTAGAATTAAAAAACTTCCAGAAAAGCATGGAATTTTAAACAATTGACATAATGATGAAATAAGATCACGTAAGACTGCAAAGGTCAGGCTGTGACAGCCCAACACGCTTCTCAATATGTCACACATTTTAACATTCTGTTGTTCTCACATATTATGAATGTGCATCTTGAGTCCCCGTTCTTGAGACGCATCTTTTTAAGGTGAGCTGGCTTTCTTTTTATTCATGGTGTCATTTGTGATTGACAGGACATCCGCTGGGACTTAATTTATTTCAGACCACTACAGTGCAGAGGGACCAGATAAAGAAGGAAGCAAAATGACTGTAGACAAGGACTAAGAAAGTTCAGGCCAACAAAGGCAGCAAGAGCACAGACCTTCTGGGACAAAGAGGGCAAGAAAGGTGAAATACCAGAAACATCAAAATCTGAAATCTGAAAGAACTGGTTGGTGAGAGCTTTAAAAATCAATTCCGTCTCTGTCATCTTGTCAGTCTTGCCAGAGCCTCTGGTCATCTAGCAATAGCTGAATGTGAGTTCACTTGCATCAAAAGCCTCGAGTGAATCACTGATAAATTTTGTGTTTTGTGGTGCACCACGCATCGCAGTGCCATGGTAAGATTGTCAGTCTGCTACTTGGTAAGTCTTCTTGTGGATGCTTTTAACATCTTCATATGCCTCAGGGTACAGTTGGTTCTGTACAATGAAACTCAGGAAAATCGCCGTGCAACTGTAGATTCACGGGATGGTGTTATGCAATTAAAATATACACTTTACCTGATTGTACACTAATGGAAATCATCAAATACTATACTAATAATTATACTTTATTGTACATTATATTTAATTATATAATGTTATATACACTAAGTAGTTAAGTTAAGCTCCCAGACAGAGTGGTAGAAATGGAATGAATCTATACATGGTGAAAGGTCATATGGCTGTATCGCGGTGACTGTAATATCAGATCAAAAGGAGAGCAAGAGTTGGGCACACTGCTAGTCCCATGTCAGTAGGGTGTGGCACCCCCCCGGGCCGGGATACATGCAGCGATACGGTGCAGAAGGGAGTCGTACAGCCGTTGTGTCCTCTCCTGTTGCAAGTCGGCCCACAGATGTTGTAACTGGTCCTCAAGATCCTGCAGATTGGCACTGGGTCTGAGTTGACACCCGAGCTGATCTCACGCATGTTTGATTGAAAGGGAAAGATTGGAGGACCTGGCTGGCTGCAGGAGGACCTCAGCATGACACAGGCAGTCCATAGACACACGTGCCATGTGTGGACAGGTGTTGTTTTGTTGACAGACTGTACCAGGATTCTGTCTCAGGAGGGGTAAGACATGCGGATGCAGGATGTCACTGACGTAGCGCTGTGCCGTCAGGGTCCCTCGAATCACTACCAGTGATGACCTGAAGTCATACCCTACGGCTCTCCACACCATGATGTCATACCCTATGGCTCCCCACACCATGATGTCATACCCTATGGCTCCCCACACCATGATGTCATATCCTATGGCTCCCCACACCATGATGTCATACCCTATGGTTCCCCACAGCATGATGCCAGGAGTAACGCTCCACAACATTGGCAGAATTGATCCTCTTCCCTCTGTGTCACCATACACACACACAATGGTCATCCATGGTAATGCAGAACCAAGATCTATCGTTGAACACGGTACGACGTCACTAGTCCTCAGTCCATGCCTCCTTGATACAGCACCACTCCAAACACAGCCGTCTCTGAGCTGGTGTTAATGGCAGCCTACGCATGGGACAGTGAACCAGTCATCGGTGTGGGATGATATGGGGTGCTGCAGGGAGTCTAATACCTAGGTCCAGGTGGCACGTGCCGATGTCATGGGGTTCTGTAATGCTTGGTGCACAATATGACTATCCTCCCTTGGTGTGGTCTGTCTTGGGCACCCAGAACCTTCACGACGTGTGTCCGTAACACACATACACAGTGGTACATTTATTTGATGCATTTTACCATTTACTAGAGAAACCTCATACTAAAAAAATGTTCTTTTATCTAAAATAATACGGCATCTAAATTTGATCTTATTATAGGTGAATACCTGTTTTTTAGGCTTTAATTATTTTCCAAGTAAATAAGAACTGGACCGGCTGATGGCTTTTCAACATCATTACGAAAAGGTCCCCTTTCCTTCTGATTATTCATTATTTTTTCTATAGACTAGTACAGCAGCACCATTTACGTCATCAATAATGATATTTACGTGCGAAGTTTACTTTGCTGGACGTCTGCCAAACACCAGAACCGGCTTGTTCTTTGATGAACAGTTGTCTTCATCCTTTCTTTCTTTGCCAAGTAAAATCTATAATCTATATACTGTATTTGTACAGTTACCGGTGATTATGATGATATGAGGAAAGTGTACTTTGAACATTATATCATCTGGGAGTTGGAGAGTCTGAGTGCGAGAAACACTTTCAAATAACACCAGAGCTCCAGTTCATAGCAGCCCGCTAGCTGCCCTTGATCCTCTGGAGAGAAGATTGCAACATTATTACTACTGGATGAATTATTGGGAGAATCTGTAAGGAACACTATTTTTCACTAGACGGTGGTGGGTAGAAAGGAGGAGAGCAGGAGTGAAAGTATATGAACTAGGGATTACAGGGAGTGAATATGAGCACAAAGAAAAATCCCATTTGATTAACGGAGGTGTCTCAGAGATCTGCCGCAGGCACAAGGCCGGCGATGCCCGTTTCTGCAAGTGTAGCTTGTCTTCTTGGTACTTCCAGCTTACAGAACCTGCAATCGTAACTGTAAAAGCCAAGTTGACTGAGGAACAATATTTAATTGGTATATTGCATGATGTCAGATCATACCTTGAACAGGAAACCACTGATGTACGAGATGGTAGAGATGATAACCGAAGCTGAAGTGATATTTTGACAAGGAGTTGTCACCCATTTCTGGGCGAAACGAAGCATGGGCATTGATCCCATGTCCTCTTAATAACTTACTTGTGTGATGGGGACGAGCTGTGTGGCTTTACATATGGGTTGAAATATGTGGCTTTGGGGGTGTGATGTTGGGGCGGGGGGGGTACTGTTGGTGGTGCTAGTTTTATGGCCACCTGCAAGCTCATGGGAATTTTTCTTACACAAAAATGTTGAGTGCAGAATTAAAAATCATTGGTCTAGGGTGATAACCAATCAGTTTGTAGAGGAGGTGGGTCCAAGCAGGTTTTTTCTTTCTGACCTCAGAACATTTCTGTGTAAATGAAACTCCCATGAGCCACCTGTGGTGGCGGCAAATTGACCAAACAGTGAAGGCAAGTAAGAGAATGTGCCTTATAGCCGGCTGTGCTGCCTGAGGAATAGCACTTCAGCAATAATAATAACAATAATCAGGCCATATTCCATCCCATTCAGGGTCCTGCTGCTTATCCCAGCTGTCACAGGACACTAGGCTGGGGTATACCCTGGATAATGTTACCATAGTGCTAACTGCTAATTCAGAACAAACCTAAATAAAATTGACCCAGCTCAGCGCTTCACTCAGACCATTCTGGTAATGCTCTGGTAAAGAACCAGGCCAAGGATTAGGAGGGAATCAGGCAGACCGGATTAACTTTTTCCAGGAGCTTAATGTTTCATTGGAAGACTGTTGGTATTTCAGCGCTGTTTGGAAACCAAGAGAGCAATTTAATCTGGTAGCAGTTTTGCTTTCACTGGTGTTGTAACCCAGGGCACGTTGTTACACCTTTGGAGTTGAAATCGATTTAGTGAGTTCCACTTCATGGTAGCATATTAACCCTTTATATTAAGACCAAGGGTTACAACACTAGAGCGTTAAAATAATACTTTATAATTCTTTATCTAACAATTGTTAGAAGGTTAATGTGACTTCATGACAAGGATAAACCCCAAAATACTTTAGAGGTGAAATGCTAGAATTTTTTGAAGCCTCAGTAGAATAAAAACATTATAAAGAAATTGTAGCTGTTACCTCACACCTCCAGGCTTGTGTGTGTGTGTGTGTGTGTGTCTACGTTATGTATATGTTACATTGTAAGGACAAAATATCTGCACAATGTGATTT
>JABFEB020000008.1:14478808-14490110 GCA_019775895.2 Stomatorhinus ivindoensis | reverse complement strand
TCAGTCGAGGTTGTCACTGTTTCAGGTGCTGTTGTGCTGACTGGTATTGTGGATGTTGGGACAGTGGTGGTTTCTGTGTTTGTGGAAGGTGCTGACGTTGTCTCAGTCGAAGTTGTTGAAGATGCCACAGAAGTTTTTGGAACCCCTGTTGTCGAGCTTTCTAATTCTGATATAGTTGGTGCTGACAAAGTTGAGGTACCACTGCTCTCAGTCTTTGATGGTCGAGTGGAACCATTAGTAAATCCTGTTGTTGTGCCTTCAGTCGAGGTTGTCACTGTTTCAGGTGTTGTTGCACTGACTGGTATTGTAGACTTTAGGACAGTGGTTGTTTCTGTTTTTGTGGAAGGTGCTAATGTTGTTTCAGATTGAATTATGGTTGTGGTGCTCGAAGGTGGGCCTGATTTTGATGTTGTCTGTGTAGTGGAATTTGTAGTTTCTGCAAGGGTCGTTGTCGAAGCAGTTGACGGACCATTGGTCTGAATTTTGGATGGTTGAGTGGATCCACTAGTAACTCCTTTTGTCGAGGTTTGGGTAACAGTGGTTGGCAGTGTTGCTGTCATCATTGGTATTGTTTGTGTTAGCGGTGCTATGGCTGTAGTTCCTGTTGTACTTTCTGTAAATTTTGAAAGTAAAGAGTCTAAAGTTACATTTCAAAATTTTACTATGTTTAATTTTTATGACTTATTTGTGATTTGGTCTTTACAAATTATCACACTAACTGTTTTACTTAAATCTATCTCTTCCTACCTGTTGAATATACAAAAACGGTTGTTGGTGTTGATGTAGTTCCTGCTGTTTTTGTTGTTATGGTAAGAGGTTCAGTAGATGCTGTTGTACTTTCTGCAATTTTTGAAGTTAAAGAGCATAGAATTACTTTTCAACATTTTACTATCCTTTATATTTCCAACTGCTGATATATAGTTAGTTTTTAGAAATGATTAGGCTTACTAAATATTTTACGTTGTAGTATCTCTTCCTACCTGTTGAAAATACAAAAACCGTAGTTGGTGTTGATGTGGTTCCTGCTGTTGTTGTTGCTGTCATTGTGGTAGGAGCGACAGTAGTCTCACAGGGGTACATTTCCCTGTTAATGGTTCCATTTTCCCCACACACTGCCGTGATACAGCTTCCATCACCATCAGTAGTATGGTATATTGTTGACCCATATGAGTACTTATTTCCTTTGTAGGTGCAGGAACAAGCTGTAGAGAAACATTTCTTTTCTCAGTATGGTTGTCTTTTCTCCATCATATGATATTTCACAGAACGGGTGCAGATCATCATGCTTACCTTGAAGATCATAGGTGCAGTTTATTCCAGTTGATGAACAGTAACTTGATGGGGGAAAAACACAATGTGTTATTTCTTTATAGTGGTATTTTACAATTGAGATATAGGTATAAATACGAGACACCTACCAAGACTCGCAGTTCTGTGTGGTGGGAACACTCTCCCCTGTATTGTAGTGTTTCTCTTCAGCATCGTAACAACCACACTGCTCTGCCTCCACACACTTCATTGAGTCCTCATCAAAGAAGGGTCGACTCGAGGGACAATTGGGATAGCAACCTTGAGACAGATTCATCCAAAGAAAGTTTACCACTGTGCAAATCCGTGTTTCCCTTTCAATCATCGCACATAAAGTATATAGAAGTTTTAACAACAGCAGTTCCTTTTTAAATCTTATACATGTAGTCCAACTCAGCAAAAAAGTTTTACCTTCCATCACTGGCATTTGTTCAGAGCACACCCCGGTGGGGTTCCGGCAAGTCTTCATGCATGGAGCTCCGCAGGGCTGGTAATGCCACTCACACTGGTCAGGAGTGTTGTAGAAATCACAGAACAATGCTACAGCATGGAAGAGGAGATCATTATGACATTATTAAAAGCATTATTTTGTGATTCTCTGATTTGACTCATAAAGTGCAGTGCTGTCAATTGAATTCTGAAAAACGACTCACGGCAGATTTGGGGTGACCGCCAGGTAGTGCAGGCACCTGCCTCATTGCAGGCCTGAGCATAGGCTGCAACAGCTGTGCAGAAGCACTCACAGTCTCCTCCACTGTCACAGGCACATGAGTCTTTGACACAGTCATCATAGAATTCACTGGGATCCACCTTAGCAGAAATTACAAGCGCTGTCAAAATGCTAGCTATTTCAAAAATTACACTGATGGTGCAAGCATCTAAATGGCAATATTAAATGTATAGGTTCGAGGTATTTAGGTTAGTCATGCATATTCCACAAGGCACCCCTAGCGTAGACAGTAATCAAGAGTGTAATCAGAATTTGTACCTTAGAATGACAAGCTGTGAACACATTGCTGTTGATAATGCTGCACTGTTTCTGGGCCCATGACTTCCTGTATGGATTTGTGCTGCAAGGATTGTTGTTGCTTGTATCATTAAGGTTGTTCGAAGAGACTGCCCAGCTGTTCCCAAACTCAGTGGGGTCTACAACGACTAACTGGCTTCGAGTGATGAAATCATTGTTTCTGTTGCCATCATAGTTTCCACACAAGCCACAGACTTGGCCCTAGATGAACAATCAAAAGCACAAGACGTTGAGGGTTATAACCAACTAGAAATAAGATGGAGGTTAATACTGCAATCACATATTTTTTAAATTGTATTTACTCACTTTATATGCAGGACTCAATTTGATGAATATGCTAGTTTTTCTGTCCCACATGAATATGAGGCTATTTCTGGCTTCAATAACAATGTAAATCCCCATAATTCGGATCTGGTATGACACCTCTATGCCTGTATTTTTCGGAATTACTTTGTATTCTCCCTCCGAAAGGATAAGTTCATTACTCTGAAATGAACAGAGATTATATGTGTTAATAACCAATAGGTAAGGGTAAAGATCTTATCCTTCCCTGAAGTGGACAGAAGATTGATCTTTCTCCCTTACTCCTAGGAAGAGCTTAATAGCCTTAGAGCAGGTGACTCCTGTGGTGCCACATGGAATGTTCTCAGTGATGACTCTGAAGGTACCGTTGGAATTGCTCCCACCACAATAGTCCTGCAAGAGTGTTTCAACTTCAGAACTCTTACATAACACTTTATTTTCATAAAATGTAATCGTTATTGTAAAACCGAGTGACATTTTTGCTTCATGAGAACATGAGTATGTAAGTTTAAATCACTGTGACATACCTGGATGAGAACATATTCATTGTTTCCATTGAAGTTGTACCTTTTCCCATCAACAGTGACATAATGTCCATCTCCATAGACAGAACAGGTACCATAGCACTCATCATTGGTACATTCCCATTTCCTATTCTTACAAGTACTGAAACAGAGAACAGAAAATTTGATCTAAGAAAATCTACATAAGCCACAATATAGCTTCATATTTGTATACTTTCATATGACTGTGATATTACAGTAATTGTCCAAAGACGGAGAACATACCATGTGTTGCAATCTACTTTGATACTATCTCCTGGATTATGTGGCGCATCATTGTAAAAACAGGGGCAGTCCTCTTCCTCTATACATCCCTCATTCCCATCATACACCATGCCGGGGGGGCATGTACACCCTGACATACACTCTGTGCTGATCTGTGACACGGGAATAAAAAAGTTAGTCAGGTACTAATGGAAACAATCGCTTACGGTCAGCATCTCTGCTTTGTAACTGGATGAAGTGTGTACAACCACAACCATCACTAGGAGAAGTGGTCTGAAGATGGATGGAGGGAGGGAGGGAAATGTCTACATTGGTATCATGTCATTATGGTGTAGAGTGCTAACTGTTAGCTGACTTACACACGTCATATCCAGATTCTTACAGCTCTTCTGACACTCAGATCCTACAGCTCCTAGTCCAGCACTTGAGCAGTTGAAGAACACCATTGGGCTTTGGCATCCTAAGGAGACAAAGAGAAGCTAGTCACTCTTCCCACAGAACTGCCTTATCAAACTTTATTTATAAAGTCATTTAAGCTGGTCAGATCATGTTTGGATTCATTTGAATATTCTTGATAACAAATAGATTTTTCAATGAAAAACTTGACAGGTAAATAAGCACATACTCGGTTCAGCAGAAATGGGCAATATGGCCATCCTGTCATTGCATACGCTGCAAGATGAAGGACAGTAGCATTAGACAGATCTGCATGTACAGACTCTAATTCAGCTGCCACCAAGGAAGCCACAAAAATTCAAGAAAATGTCTTGAATTGCACCTGAATCCTTTAACGCACACACACTAGTTATCATGATTTCATTGTTGGACTCTTAAACTTGGCTCTTAACCCCAGCAGGGACTGGTTGATCCTGCTTCCTCATTGTACATTGGTTTGGTTACAAGCATCTGGTAAATAAGTAAACATAAATATAATAAAGGGAGGTTTCACGGGGTGGATATTATGATCGAGAATATGTTGCATCTTTGCAGATTTAGGGAAACTGCAAGCAAAGAATGAACCTGGAAATGGAGTGGAAGCAAAACCCTGTGATTATGAGTGGGAAGCCCCTACCCCGAGGCCGGGCTCTCTTGGCAGAGGCAGCTGTCTTGTTGGACACAGTTCCCCGCTTGGTCCATGTAACTCCCTTGATCACAGCCACAGCCATCTACAGCTGTGAATTTCACCTGACAGGAGTAGTCTGGTTTAACGAGGGAATCGCAGGTGCGGCCGCAGCTGTTCATGTCGTAGGAGTAGACCATGGTGCTGGGACAGCCGGCTGTGTATGTTTCTGGACAGGTGGATGCAGGATGACATGGCATTAATGTGAATGTCGCTGAACTCTTTTAGGTTATCCTGCCTTGAATGACACCAAACTTACGGCAGATGGAATCCCTCCAACCGGAGAGCAGCACGCCCGCATCAGCACAGGCATGAACATAGGCGGAGATAGAAGCACACATGCATTTCTCGCTGTCTGCGCAGTTGCAGCTGTCATACATGCAGTTCTGCAAGGGGAGAGCAGAGTCTCGTAAAAAGCGAAGTTTCAATGATAAGTATTCCATTTTCATTTTAACTTTAGTACTAGCAAGGGTAGGAATCTACCAAAGAGTGAGGGATGTGTAAGTATAGGTAGACGTACATCTTTATAGATCTCGGGACTTATCTCAGTATGACATGGCGCAAATACTCCCTGTGGGTCTGAT
Organism: Stomatorhinus ivindoensis; assembly: GCA_019775895.2. Taxonomy (NCBI): domain Eukaryota; kingdom Metazoa; phylum Chordata; class Actinopteri; order Osteoglossiformes; family Mormyridae; genus Stomatorhinus; species Stomatorhinus ivindoensis. The sequence continues at coordinate 14,484,980 of JABFEB020000008.1, read as the reverse complement.
AGCATGGAGCACCAGTACTGGGCATATCGTTCTGAAATAGAAAGATTGAGTACAATGGAATTGCAGAAATTCATCCACTTCCACATGCTTATCCAGAACAGGGACGCAGGGAGCATGGCGTCTGTCCCAAAGAACACAGGCCACGGAGCACAACGTCATTCCATCTCAAAGCACAGGTGCACACTCACTCACATGTCACACACTACTGGCAATCACCTAACTGTCTGCGGGCTCTGGGGGGAAACCGAAAAAATCCTGAGGGAAAAGGGTACAAAGTAAGAACAGCTGACAGAAATAATGGGTACCGTTGTCCACACTCTGGCTGCAGGGGTTGACAAAGCTGCTGCTCACATCTGGACAGCTGAGTCTTGTTTTCCAGGTGTTGGCAAAGGCCACAGCTGTTCCCTCCACCAGCCCACTATTAGTCTTAAAGTCATCAGCCTGGATGCTGTTGAAGCTCCCGCAGAGACCTGTCGCAAAAATAGGAAGATAGGAAATGTGGGCATGGCGTGCGGTTCAGCAGGTTAGGGAATTGTGCCCTTGGGCAAAGTCCTTATCACTCAGTTACTTGAGGGACTGGCTAATCTCTCAAAAAAGTGTGTCACTTTGGATAAAAGTACCTGCTAAATAAATGTAAAATCACAGTGCACCCCCCACCTCCCACTGATGTGGTTATACCGACAAGATCTTCAGGAAGAAGGAGATGGGAGTGCGTACCACATGTCCTATCTTTGTAGGATGAGTCCAGAGAGATGTAGACCTGCATGGTGGGGATGAACTGGATCATGAGCTGAATCCCAGACATGGTTTGTACAATGCCGTAAAATGTGGAGGGTCTGAAGATAATCACAGATGCTGTGAAGCAAAAAACAGGTTATTTATAAAACAGTTCAATTATATGACTTGGACAAGGAAACTGTGGTCTTACAAACGTAAACCTTACCTGAGTAAATTGGCAGCTTTACAGCCAGTCTATTAACAAGCACATTTTGATCATCCTGGATTCTGATGACCTTTAGATACAATGGCTTTTTGTCAGCATCATCAAGTCAGATCAGTATGAAGACTGTTGCCCCAATCTATAAATGACTCCCATAGTAATCAAACAAATTATTAGTCACCAGGAAGAAGCCCGGCTTACTCACAGTGGATCCATCACTGATGGAGAGAGTGACGGCGGTGAGACATGTCTCTGTGTCAGACTGTCCACACTTATTCAAGTCTCCCAAAATGGTGAAGTCCGTTCCGTTACATTCCTGTAGAAATACACAAAATGTTACTTGAATGTCAGATCACTGATTTGCCACTTACATGGTTCCTATCCCTTACATGCTAAAGAAGACTCAGGCACTGACCTTTGTAAGGACATAGGAACAATCTCCATGAAAGCTATAGGCTTTGCCGTCAAAGGTGGTGATGTGTGAACCTCCTTCCACGTAGCAGTTACCTGGGCAGTCCAAGTCCTGGCAGTCCCACTGGCCACCATAGCACATACTAGCAGCACAAATTGAAGCACTTTATTGAGCCAATGCACATCCACTTAGTACCAAAGTACTCATCTCAGTAGTGTAAAGTTATATAAAGCTTGAGTTTCTACTGGTTGCCACAAAATAATTCTTTTACAAACAGTACATTCTTTGGGGTCAATTTCAAGGACTTATTAGCCACTATCTCCCCACTAGGATATCAGAAAGAAATGGGTTTAACAAAATTCCACTTAATACGAAGACACCATCTTTCAGTCTGTGAGGCAGGGTGCTTACCAGCTTTTGCAGCTGGTCGTATACAAGTCTCCAGATTGGTAAACATTCCCATTGTGTCTGCAGGAGCACTCATCCACTGGTATGCAGCCTTTCTGGGTGATGTCATCCATAACCGTGCCTGACACAGATCAGAGAAGATTTAGAAACCCTCTTTGAAACTGACTTGGTGAACTTGCACTGCAAATGTATGTACTTTCAGGTGAGGGTAATCTTCTGAGTATTAAATCAAGTACACATTTTAACTGAATACAATACCAGGTGGACAGAAGCATCCATCAATACAATGTTCCTCGCACAGTTGCCCTCTCTCTGGGTTAGAACAGGTGTCAGGACAAGGGATGCCACATTCCTGATACTCCATGTTGGAGGGACATGACACAGCTGCCAGATATAGGGAGACAATGGTCAAACTCTGAAATCCAACAGAAGTAGCACTTTCATGAGAATTAGTCTTACGTTAATATTTATTTACCACAAAACTGGTCCGTCCTCCATTGTCCCGGCATCCCCCCTGCATGGACACATTGGCGCGAGTACTCTGAAATGGTATTGCACAGGCAGAAGGACCTGTTGCTGTTGCCACACTGGCACACGTCTTGCGTGCAGGCCTGGATAAAGGGGTCGACGAAGACGAGGTCTTGGCAGTTGCTGAAGGCAGAGCTGCTCAGCAGCTCCAGGCAGACTGGAACCTGGCAGTGAACAGGGAAGAGACGGAGCTTAATTCACGGGAAAACTCAGCTCTATGATGACATCGTGATCAATGGCTAAAGGTGTTGAAAAGTCTTCCACAGTCATATAGAATTATATACAAGTGTGTTAAACTTCCACATATTTCATGACTGTAATCAGGCTAAATACCTGCTCCCCACATTCCTGTACAGTCTGCAGTTCACAGCTTTCCGTCGGCCCGTCCATTCTCCACATGTTAGCCATTTGCAATGTAGTCATTAACACGCCTGAAAGGAAATGGACTGTTTAAACAAAGTCAACCCCCCCTGCGGAATTCTCCAGGTGACTGAACGCTGAACGGTGACTCACCATTTGTGAAGAACTCATCATGCAGCGGCACGCTGTTGAAGTCTCCGCAAAGCCCACAAGTCAGGTTTCTGTATTTACTGTCCAGCTCCACCTAGGGACAGTACAGAAATTATTAACCTATTAAGACAAGTAGAGTGTTAAATAAATCGCTGAAGAATGCCGTTTCCCAGAAGCATATAACAGCACATTAAATGAGATGAATCACCTGCACTCCTTAAAAAGGTCATAGCCTACCAGCAGTATTTTTTATGCATTAGTATCATCATTTTTGCCTACACAGCATTAGTTTGGATTGAATGGTGCACAGTGATCCATCCATCCATCTCCCCAATAAGCATCCTATACAGGGTCAGCCTAGATCCCATCGCAGGAATCACACATCATGCGACAGGGGAATACCCAGGATCTAGTCACAGATTTCCTCAATTATGTGTTGCTTTGAACAAACGATTCTGCTAAGTAAAGTAAAATGTAATGCAAATGTACACACAAAATCCCACAGTATGGGGAATTTAGAAACCCCAGTGTACTTAACCTTCCTTAGGGAGAAGCCCCATGACGTCGCACAGGGAGACTCAACGCTAAATGCTATGCTAAGACGCACGAGTTCCCTAATGTTTTTGTTCTTCGGAAAGCCAGGTATGTTGGAGATGCAATTTATTAAAGAATAACATAAAAATGAATTCATGGAAGATTTGTACCATGAGATAATCGTTTTCATTCCACTGGAGCTGCAGTCCCAGCCTTGTATGCAGAGTCACGTAGGAAGGGGTCCTCTCAATAAGAATTCCCGCTTGGCTGAAAGGCGCCACGACTCTGGGGGAAACAGAATTCCAGCAGAGAGATGATTACTTGGTAGTGACTTGGGCAAGAATCCATTTTGCTAACAGAACTTTAGTGAATAATCATATACTTCATGGTTAGAAGCTGATACTTAGAATCTCAGTCTTTTAACTGGAATGTATTGATGCCACTCAGGTGCCAAAACAAGAGTAGCACTCACATCTTCCCATTGACCTCAATGGAACCATTCTGGAGTACCACCACCGTCCCATCGAGCTTCATCGTGATCTTGCTGATGGTGGGCAGACCATCTACAACCTGACGCCTCATCTGGATGTTGAAATCCTCATAAGCAGTCTTGCAGAGTGAGGTTAGGATGTAGTTGCAGGTTGAGGGGAGATTGAAGAAGTACCCATCAAAGGTCTTGAAGTGATAGTTTCCCCATGTGCTACAAATCTGTCCGTTGTGTGAAGGGTTAACACCTAGGGCAAAATAGACAACAGCATCATCAAGCTAGTCTCAGATAATCGCACTCTTTAATCACACTTTTACTGTAGAACACGTTTGTAAGCTTCCTACCTGCAGTCTTTGGGATTGTCAGCAATGGTGGAATGACTGTAATGGTCTGGTTGCTTACTAAAAATGAAAGGACACATGATAAATGTGTTGCATAGTTTTCTGATGTAGCTAATGACATAACATGAGCAGAAAGGTCAATGGTAAATCAGTCCATATATATTAGTGTCATTATATTTTTCAATCCACTGGCCAGTCATAGTAAGACTGTCGGTTATTCTGACTGGAATGAAGAATAGTTAGGTGCAATTTAATTCTGTATCATTATATAATAATACTTTTTAACAATTTTTTGAAGGAGGGTATATGAAGTACGCAACCATCTGTAGCCATTATAAGTAAGAGGACATCTTTTTACTCCAATCAGAGTTGGAGGAATGTTTTTTTTCAGTTTAAGGTTTTTCTATCACCCACTATTGTTTTTTTAAAACTATGATCTATATTGAACCAAATCTTTTATATTGAATAATTTAAATACTTCATACGGTGCCATTGATCTAGGTCACAGAAAATACAAGCGTGACAAAATTATCATACATATACATACTATGGACAATTTAGCGATTCAACTAAAAACATACTTCTTCTCAACCGGAGAAAGCCAGAAGAATTTCAGGGGAATATGATTAACTGATACACAAATTTGATATTATAACCTTAAAATACATTTGGTCGGTGAACATTGTCTATGCATAGTGTCCTGTTTTTTTTCTCTAGAAAAAAAAACTCAGTTTTGAAATAGAAATTTGTAGTCTACCAACCTGTTTGTGTGAAGGAGAGTCCAACAGACATGGCCATCCATAGCGGTACCCAGTAGGGTACATTCATTGCCGTCCCCATGTCCCCCCTGTGGCTAGAGTCTCAATAAGCAACACCTGTCTTGAGCAATATGCATACGCATGCATTGATTTTTATACCACCTAACTCTGAGGAGGGACCAGCATGCTTAAAAGTTAAGGATGAAGGTGGAGCACAATTCTGAAGTTGTTAACAATAGGCTTCGGGAAATACAAAAGATTCCCTCCCTAGTTTGTAAACATGCTACATCAAAATTGTCTGCTATTTCATTATACACTGTGTCTCACTTTCTCCTTCTTTCATGTTGAAAATGTACCTTTAATCTTATCTTTAAGCTTTTAAACAAAAAAGGAAACAAATATAAATAATTCATCACCAAAATTTGGAAGAAGAAATGAGACCTATTAAAATTATTGCGTGGATATCGTTACTTATTTATTTTAACGTTAACGCAAGTAGAGGTATCGTCAATTCAGTTAACACTCCATTAAATTAAATTGCGTATATAATGGTTTTATGTCCAGCCCCTAGTTTGGTTACTTTGTTCAGTTGTTAATGACATTAAAATGCTGTTTGACAGTAAATGTATTTTTTTTATATTTGTAATATCCACTTGAATATGGACAAGCATAATTAATACATTAGGCAGTATATTAGCAGAATTCAACAGATGTACCTGTACATTTTTAAAGGAACACAGGTCTCTTTGGGGCCATGTTCTGCTAGAGGCTCCTCACTGAAGCATTTTGCTGTGTTTTGGTAGCACTAGTTTTATAATTACATTACGCAATTAAAATCACCATTATTGCTTGGATTACATTACCAGAGCTGTGGTTTTATGTAATTATGCAGATAGAAATGACCCGATTCACCTCACCAGCTGTATTTCCAGAATCCGTAATAAATTATTTAACCCCCAAAACAAATCGAATAATCATTTGTTTTTTTTTTTCGCTGATGTCTTCTCAGCAAAACTGGCCACACATGCCGGGATTTCAAATGAAAATGTCTTTGTGAATTCGGTTTGCATCAAAAAGCAACATGACAGTTTTCAACGGTTTTAACAAATATGGTCCTGGTAATGACAGGAACTCCATCAATCCATCATACCTGCTTATTCATTGCAGGGTTATGGTGAACCTGGAGCCTGTCCCAGATGCATGTCCCACAATCAGAGACACACCCCATCTATCTATGTTCCTGTCCTGGTCGCG
>JABFEB020000008.1:14444332-14458333 GCA_019775895.2 Stomatorhinus ivindoensis | reverse complement strand
GCAAACTCCACACACATGGAACCTAGGCGGGGACTCGAACCCAGGTCCCAGCGGTGTGAGGCAACAGTGCTAACCACCGCACCACCATGCCGCCCCTGCCTTAAGATCATTCTAATAAATTTTTCAAAATTAAAATTATTACGTTATTTTTTTAAGTAGATTAAAACACAGGTTTTGTTTCACAACATCTCTACAACAAGGACATTTACAGTGGATCAGAAATTCCTGTTCATAGGGACAGAGAGGAATAGTCTGGGGATAAGACTACAAGCTTTTCTTGGAAAAATTAAGTTGCCCATCTCAGGAAAAGAAAGAAAGAAAGAAAGAAAGAAAGAAAGAAAGAAAGAAAGAACTCACACGGGCTCTCTGATCTGGGTTACGGGGGCAAAGTAAAATGGAACACACCTGAATATGAATCACCAAGAACAATGAAAAAAAAATCAATACTGATAACCTTAGCTACATTACTCAACCTCCTACCTTTCATACACCCCGAACACACACACATCCACACACAAACACACGTAAATGGAAAGGGGCTGTCTTCCACTCACTATCTGCTTCTCTGTGTACTTGTTGGAACTGAGCAGGTTGACTGCCTCCATGTGGCCAAAGTCAATATCATGCCCCAGCAGAAAGATGAAAAGCAGCTTGCACACATACTTCTTCTTGCTGTAGCCGTCCAGCGCTTTGTCCCCTGTCACACAGACAGACACACGAATAATGTGAAATAGGTACGGCATGCTTCATAAAACCCTAAAGTGTAATTTCCATTTTTTTCTCCAGCCCCTCTTCACTGTTGCAGTCGCTTGCAAGATTCTTCACATGTGGTCAATGTTTGACTGTTTTAATTTCATTCTAAGCAATTGCAAAATGTCTACCAACAGCAAAAACTTATGTGTGAATAAATTCCATACCAGTATCGAACTCTTACTGTATTACCAGGAGAGGGCAGATATATTGTAACAAACACAAATACAAGCATCATAGTGAAATGACTAAATTTTTATGAACATTTTTGGTTATTATTCAGACAGTATTATGGTCATTTGTCACATCATGGGATTTTTACAAATTGGCAACAAAATTACCCAGGACCACTCCATGCTGCAGTACAAAGTCTGATATGTGAATATGATATGTGAATACTTCCACACCTCCTGATACAGCTACTCTTCATAACTATAAATATACCAACTATTCTCAATCTATTTTTCTGTTGATGTCTGCTCTGTGAAAGTTAGTGCTGCCACCTACTGGAAATCCCTAGTCAATGTCCTAGGACATGAGCATTGGACAGGCTCTGAAGTGCATAACGTCTGCCACTCATAAAAAAAATTGACTGCACATGTCTACCAGACACCTCTGATGATGAAATTTACGTTGCTCTTGGAGACGTAAAGCATGACTTGGCTTTTAGCCTCCCAGATAATGTGTTTCTAGAACACACTTAGACAATAGCCTTCACAGTTTGACTGTGATAGCTAATTCTAAGACACAACAGAGCAGCACTATTAAAAACAAATTATTCAAGTGGAAACAATGTGACCCTGGTATGCTGTGTCTTGCATGCATGTGCCTATACTTGTAAAATGACCTGAACCTGTCGAACCAAAGAAATTATCATGGGAAAAACGTTAATATTTGCAGAACATAACTATGTCATCTAGTTCCTGTTTTGTTACGCTACCTTGAATGATACATAGTATCGTGAACTAAAGCAATCATTGCTGCTCAATTTAAATTCACAAGTAATATAATAATGCAAATAGGTCCCGGGAATCAGATTGCATTAATGCAGAATGCACAAGATAAGCCGACCTTTAAACTTAGAGCGGATGTTGGCCAATTCTTTGTTTATCCTCTTCACTTCTGCTTCTTTGCTTTTACCTAGAAAAAAAATACTGTGAGCAGATCAGCAACACTGGCACAGATCTACATCATACTGGGGCATGTAACCACTAATGGTTAAGAGAAATACCAGTAAGATGTAACACACATAGAATTAGCACATAGGTTACATGATTCCTTGAGAAAACCCCAGAATAAACTGAAGAACATTTAAGCCTAAGTGTACCTGGTAGCTCGGCATTGATCATTATATTTTGGGTCATAAGGTAAAATGTCCTCTGAGGAAAAGGAAATTCATCAAAAAGACACAGAACTTGAAAATTTTACTTGACAGTTAAGTCTTCCTGTTGCTTTCCCATGCTTTGGTAGTTTTAGTGAGTATTAATAATCAAGGAAAGTGATGGGTTTTCATGAAGATTCCATTTCAATAATCAAAGAAGATGACAGCAGCACAATGAAAAGTGTTCCAAAAAAGTACTGCATGAAAAATGTCTCGCAACAAAATCTAGAAAATTCCATTCATACACACACATACCTACAAAAACAAACTAGAAACAAGCAAAAATAATCAAATTAATCTCTTGAGTGCAAAAAACACGCAACATGTTCAACAAGAAACGATAAGCAAAGCTGTTTTTATTTTTTCCAGCTTGATGCACAACAAACAATAATGTTATGAATGTTAACATTCATGAATGTTATAATGTTTAGCCACACCTGGCTACAACTAACTGTAGTTATCTGCATGTAGGTCTCTTTCCTTAATTGCTGGACCACGCCATTTATAGTCAGTGCTAGCTTCTGAACACCTTCTCCCATAAGGAATGTTGCTGGGCCAGTTTAGTGTGCCTCCCCAATGCAGATCAGGATTGTCTTCGGTGAACGGCCATGGGAGGGGATATTAGGTACCACGAGGGACTCAAACCAGTCAAGTTCATTATTAATCCACGTCTGTTAGTAACAAGTGCCATACGGTCAAAAGAAGCCAATACATGTCGCAATGTGGCCACCACTGGTGTTCACTGGATGTCTTACAAATCAAAGAATCAGATATTGTGTTTTTCAAGGACTGGATTTTACTGCCATATTTCTAAACCTTATGTTAATCCAAATAAATCCCTAAATAATCAGATCTCAATCACTTGCCCGCAGCAATCAAGAGTTCTTTTATTCAAGTGGTTCAGTATTTTACATGACAGTTAAATAATATTCATATAAACTTAATGTATAATCCTTGATAAATTTGCCCAATTAAGTTCCAACTATGACAGTTCAGAACATACAGGCCATACTGAGAAGAGTGTAAACCCCTCTCCCACCCCATGCTCATCTGGCTCTAATATCCATAGTTACATTTCTAAATATGCTATATTTATATACAGTCATGTGCCCCATAATGACGTTTCTGTAAACAATGGTCCGCATATACAGTATGATGGTGATCACACAAGAGTGTACCGTAATGGAGCTGAAATATTCCTATCACCTAGTGATGTCTTAGCCATTATCCTAACCCTAACCCTAACATCACAGCATAACGTTTTACTCACGCTTGTGGTGATGCTGGTGTAAACAAACTTATTGTGCTGCCAGTCATATAAAAGTACAGCACCTGCAATTATGTACAGTACGCATATGACATAACTAGCATTATTTTAGAGTGTACTCTTTCTACTTATTAAAAAAAACAGTTTACTGTAGCTTTGATGTGTAGTAAGCTATACCATTTAGGTTTGTGTAAGTACACTCTGATGCTTGCACAATGACGAAATCACCTAACGATGCATTACTCAGAACATAACCTCATTAAGTGACTAATGATTGTATAATAATCACATTTCACGGTGTCAGTGAGAATTCCATCTGTTAAAAATCATCTCATCTAGGCACAAAGAGGCAGTGAGTGGCTCCGCAGGTTTATTACTCTGCGGCTGTGATTAGAAGGTTGCTGGTTCAAATACCGTGGCTGGCAAAGTAATTATATCATCAGTGGGTCCTTAAGCAAGACCCTTCACCCCAGTTGCTCCAGGGATTAGCCAGCTATGCTCTCTTACTTGTATGTCACTTTTGACAAAAGAGCATGCTAAATTTAATGGTGAAATGAGTGCTAAACGTGATCAAGTGTTACTGTGAACAAAACCTGAACGCATGCTTTCAACAATAAGGTACTGATGCACTTTGTATTTCTTTTACAAAAGCTGGCCATCTTGCTACAGCCAGCCATTCAAGAAAGGTACCATACAGCCAAGACAAAAAGGGCATGTTTTTCTCACAACTGTGACAAAGGTGCTGCAGTCACAAACACCCTGTGATGAGTCTATACACATCTTACAGTCCTATGGAGGCCTGTTTTGGCTCCTAGGGGAGTGAGAGAGGGTGGGGCAGCAGAGCCGGCAGTTTGACGTGTGCACTCTAAAGAGTTCAAATCAAAAGTACTCCTCATTGCACTGATTTTTTTTGTATTAAAATAATTACACTTCTTCACTCATAAATGTACATATTTTATAGTCTTCAACTTGTATACTGTGAATTGTAGGACAGTGTTCCATGTGTAAAAGTTTTGCACACATGACAAATTATTTCATGTGTTTTGGAGAGCAGGGAGAATGCTTTACATATCCCCCTATATGCTTGGACGGTGGGGGGGCACCCGGTCCATACTGGAGCACATACACGCACATACTCATACAGTTTCTGTATTATTACTGTTATCTGTAATATCCGGTACATATAAATTGTAACACATTTATGTGTAAAAAACACCCAAAAACAGGTCAGGTCAGGTTAGGGAGCACTGGTACAGTGCATTGTCACACCCACCACCCGATGAAACACCTCAGGAACCTGGTTGACAACCCCCCCAGGCCAACATGGGTCTAGTCCCACCTACTGGAAATGGCAACTCCCTCAAGTGTTCCGTGGGCGTCCCCAGGGCCTGGTCCAGCCACTTGGTTCCTCAACAATGACGAAGCTGCGAGCCACATCACCAACCAGGGAAGCGCGCCACATGGCCATACTGCTATAACTGACGCTCCCTCACAATGCAGGTAACGTGCCTCATTCGGGGCTCCCTGAGCAGCCGCTCATTCGACACAAAGTCAAACCAGCGGTACCCAAGGATTCTACAAACAGACACAGTATACCAAAGGGTCCAGTCTTTGTCTCAGGTCACTGGATAGTGCCCATGTCTTGCAGACAGCCAAATGTGTCTATGTAAGAGAACAACCAATCAGGCCAAAAATATTTTCAGGGCTAATGAGGACCTTTGATGATATGTGGCTATTTAAATGAAGTATTTTTGGTTCAGTTATTCGTCTTTAAGCAAAAGTTTTGGGTAATACTAAACACGGTTTAATAGTCATCAGAAAGAGAAACTGCCCAACCAATCCTTCATTAAATTCAATTCAGTGACGTTGCAGGAGCACTGTTTTAAGTTTAAATACATCACGCCCTTCAGTAAACTTACAGGAACAGGACAATTTCAGATACACAAGGGAAATCAGTCTAAAGCATCATATTCGCCGTGATATTTAGCTTCAGGATCGCAAAACAGTACAGCACACAGACCCGGAAAAGGTTGTATTTACAGTACACTAAACTTTCGTTACAAATTAACGCACTTTATAATAGCCAGTCTTCCGTAGTTGTCTGGTAAAGCGCAATTATTCTCTAAACGTTTTGACTTGTTCGTAAGTTTTTTTTAATACAAAATTAGTCCCCATATATCATTCCCATACTTCCTGCCTCATAATGACTGCTTTACCAAGTGAAACTGATCTATTCAGTGTTTCATAGTTCCTTACTTGAGCCCCACGCCTATTTTTTGTGTAAATAATGTCAGTGCCAGTCAAAGGAAACTTTTGAAAATGTGACACATTGAACGCTAAATTTTAACTTAAACCAACTCCCCGTACTTCTGCCTGTAGACTTTCAAAACTTTTGCTACTTGAACTGAGTAGCAGTCACTTCCCCACTTGCACCTTGCATACGTCTCAGCTGCCAGAAGTGCGTGGGTCAGCATACTGGGAGAAAACTTTTACCTCTAACTAGCTAAAAGAAAGAAATCCCAGGACACGTTTTCAACTATCTGCCATAAATCATCATTGTCATTTTAGGGCAATGGACAGCGTGGTTCAACGGCAAGACTTACAGTTCCGTATATCTGAAATGAAGACAGCCAAACCTCGCATCCCGTCTCCTTTCGATACTGCTGGCATTTCGTACCGTCCAACAGACCGTGTTTACCCCTAAGGTAACACACCAGGTTTCGCAGGTTTTAACGGAAAACAACCGCACCAGGGAGTCACTCAGAAGCGGAGACGCGCGAATCAGTAGCGCTCGTGAACTCGCCAGCGCTCGCGGTTAGACTCCTGTACGACGAGGACGCGCAGACAAGCTTAACATTTGTTGTCACGGTACATCACTGGCCGCACGTCAGTGGCTCGACTGTTGTTCATTTCCTTTCACTTGTTTGTCACCTAACATACAAGTCTTAAGACATATAGATCTTAAAAGGAAATTCGGATATCAATTGCAATTAACAATCAGCCTTTAAAATTCTATTCTATTCTAAAATTTACTAAAAATGCAAGATATCGACGCATCTAGTCATATTTGTCATGTTTGTTTATATTTCCCTAAAGTGAATGGTGCCTTTTCCCAAAAGATATCAAAAAACCCATCTAGACAGGTTCCAGGACAGGGGCCATACGGAGCACAGAGCACTTGGCAGGGAAACACGTGCCAGAATGGGATATCAGTCCATCAATGTGCAGACACATACATGCACACTGTGGACAATCTGGGGGTGCAGTGATGGTCCTAGCTGCCTAACACCTCCAGGGTTTGAATCCATTCTAACAGCATTTGCTGATTAAGGAGCGGGATGTTTTGATATTACACGCAGAGAGCTTATTTCTCAAAAAAATAGGACTATAAACATATGACATGGCTGACAGTTGAAGGGTTGAAATGTCTAAAGGTCTATGGAAAAACAGAATAAAATTTAAAAAACAATGAAATGTTACATTGCCCATCCATCCAGATCTGCTTATCCTGGTCAGGGACACCGCCGGTGTCACACCGGGGAGGGAGGATCAATTGCAGCGCAAAGCACAAAGCCTGGAGCACATCCTGCCCAGGACGACAGTCCACCACCAGGCACATACACTCATTTACACAATATACAGGCAATTTTGAGACGCCACGTAGCCTAATTACGGAAATCCACTCGACACGGAGAGAAAATGCAAGTCCCACACAAGTCAGAGGTGGAATTCAACCTGATCAGCTTTCACTGCGATCGACTCTTCTCTTAGTGGCACTCCAAATTTCAGTTAGCGATAGAAAAAAATAATCACTTGTAGGCAAAACAGTGTAAACAAAAAATTTTTTGTGAATTATTAAAACTGTAAAAAGTGACTGCAAAGTATCGCATACATAACATCGGTTGTCAAAATTGATTCTGCTTCTTAATACTGACAATCTCGTGCAAGTCATTCTTGGAGGTTAGCTGCATCTCACCACCTTAACAGATCAACTGGTCCCAGCCTGCCTCCCCCAGGTGAAACGCTTTTTTCATTTTTATTTTTTTAATATATTCGGCTTAGTTTTAAGCATTTTAATAATAATTTAAAAAGTTACGTCAACAAAGCCGCGACGCAACAATTATTTATAAGTATACTTGGCAATACATTGAAATTTAACTCCCCCTTACTGACATATCATTAACTTGCATTTCGAAGACAGTAAATCGCGTGACAACATTCTGCGAATATGCGCAAACCACTTTCGTGAATCTCTCCATCGTCACGTTTCAGTCGTCCACATCTCCCAGAATGCTCTGCGTATCGAGGAAGTTACACATGTGCAGTTCGGCAGCGGAGGGTTGTTCAAATTTGTACCTGTAGAGATTTTACTTAAATATACTGGTCAAGTATAATTTTTTTTAATTAATAAGACCTTTCTGTCGGTATTGTGCTGTGCTGTTTAACTGATAGACATACATGGGTAAGTTTTTAATGTCATAATCATATTTGTTAAATTCACGTTGCTTTTTACTGTTAAGTAGCTATGGGGAATGCAGCCTAGCTTGAAATTTGTTTGTTTCTGGTTAAAGGATTTCTTTAGGATCAACTGTTATTTATCGATCGATGGTTAATTGTCAAATGTTGCACACCTTGTAAATATAGTATATCTCTAATGTATGTCGGCTAATATAACTGACATTGCCACCGACAAACGAGTAAGTAAATATTAATTTATAGCTAAATGTGTTGTCGCCTACTGTGGGGTGTTCTTGCAGCTTACCGACTGGTGTATTTTGTCAACTTGCTAAATTCAGTAATCGCGGCACTTCCGTCGGGATCATATGAAAATGTAGTGTTCCGGACGGCCTGGCAGGTCAGAAAAATAGCAGTGGATTCCAGCATTGTATCTATGGATTATCGACACTTCTCATCAGATGGCGGTAGTGATCCGGATTACGGGGGAAGGGCGATAAGCAGCTCGCCTCGCGCCGCACGGGACTCCGCACAAATGGACCGCAACCCCTCGCCACCTCCAGACCTGGACGGAGCTGAATCTGGGGAGGAAGGGGATGCCATCGGTGAGACTGTGTACAGCAAACACTGGCTCTTCAGTACTCTGACCCGGCTGGTACAGGTATGGAATACTAGGTATTGTATAATGGCATGAAAGGAAAAGAGTTACTTCCAGAGCAGGGTAATTGAGGACCAGGGAGTAAAAGTCCAGACTGGGATTTTGTTTCAAGCAATCAGTTGAGTACTCTGTGACTGTGACTCTTTATGCTCAACTGGTTGTTTGGAACAAAACCTTGGTCTGGCCTTTTACTCTCTGGACCTGAATTACCCAGCTCTGGTTACTTCGTTATATAACCAGACAAGAATCAATTAAAGAGTGATGTGAATGGTTTATGTAAGGTGCTTGTGAGAGAAACTGTGGGTGGCGGCAACAAAAATGTCATTTTTGTCATGGTCGTAATAAGCATATCAGGGCACCGTGGTGACACAGCTGCTCTATACTTCTAGTCTGTGACAGAGCAGGAGGGAGGTGAGCAGGAGAGCCAGGTGGAGCTGTCTGAAGAAGAGGAGGAGGAGCTCTGTAAGATCTGGGACATGGCCATGGATAAGGTTGGCCGTGACTTCCTCCTCTCAGACCACACCCAAGTTCACCCAGACAGACAGGCCCTGTTTTCTTTAGTTTTTTTTTCTTATAATTTTGCAAGCAATATTAGTGTCCCGTGGTAATCTATGTCTAACTCAGACTACGAGCAATGATTGCTTATTGGTGTGTTTTTGCAGATATGATGAGGTACAGTAACTGTTGGCCATGCATCTGTCCTCTCTTGTGTTTCGCTTTCTTCTGTTTTGGTCACCGAAGCCTGACTGTTCGATGTCTATGTGCAGGACGTTGCTGGCTTCCTACAGGAGTTCAAGGCTCCTGATATCCTCCTTGGGGTGATTGCCAAGTCCCGGAGTCCCCGGCTTACAGTGAGTTGTCATCATGGTCTCTAATGGTGCTTTTCCACTGCAACCAAGAATCAAGCCGTACCAGAGCCGCACTGCAAACCAGCAGTTTCCCATTATAAATGATGTAATCTGTACCGTAACCTTACCTGCGCTGACATGATCCAGCAGGGTCGAAAGCGTGACCAAATTGAGCTGTCTGCATCACCGCCATCTGATTGGTCAAAATGCACGGAGATGCCAGTGTGCTGCACATGGATTATCTGAAGGGAAAAAGGGTGAATTTTGTATATACATTTTTAGCAGCATCACACATCATGTTTTAATGCATTCCTGATAACTTGAAAAATTCCAACCTCCTGCTTAAAAAAGTACAACAGAATGGCAAAACGCACTGGATTCGTAATGCAAATTTATACAGGCTGTTGCTAAATCCACTAGCGTTTGATGCTCGCATAACAAGGCGATTCGCACAGATGTGCTAAAGAATTTGGTAATTATTAGTAAATCATGGTGCACACCGAACAGTAAATGTGCTTCTCTTTGGTTTTACTTCACTGTCGCTCTCAGAATTCAGTAGCACCTATGCCGAGCCGACCTTTCTGCAGTGGAAAACCGAAGCGCGCTGGAACTGCGCTGTAACTAGCCCCCCATTGCGGTACGGCTCGTGTACGGCCCAATTCCTCGATGCCAGTGGAAAAGTGCCAAGATATTAGTAATATATGGCTCTGTCTATCTGGATCGTTGCTGTAGTGTGTGCAAGATCCCTCCTAATCCTGATCTCTGCTACAGATATGTGGCTTTGATTCAATATCTATGGGCTTGCACGGGTGTACCGAGAAATTTTGACCCCCATGACAAAATCAGGGGGGCACCTTGGCCCCCTGCACAGTTCTACGTATAATTATACTTGTTCAAGGGCCCCTGCCAAGTACTGGGCCCCCTTAATCTGTCAGAGATTTCTCACTCCACCACTCCCCTGTCGGCAATGTCTTAACTGAAAGTCTAAACATTCCTATCTGCAATCTTTGTATGAGAAATGAATCTAAAACATAGACTCTTCGGGAATAAAATCTGCTGGTAGTTTTTTCTTTTATAAGCTGGCTTTCTGTTGTTTTTATCTATAGGAAATCTGCGTCGGTATCCTTGGAAACATGGCTTGTTTCCCCGACACGTGTCTGACTCTCAGTAAGAATGAGGATCTGGGGTAAGTCAGTTTGCACTACAAGTGTTGGAACCAGCTTAATTGTTTCCAGCATTATTTTCTGAACGCAAGAAAGTGCAGTCGCAGTGTACCAAAAATGATAATCTGTTGTAACAGACAGTGATTGGTTTGTCAGATCAATTACATCAACTATTTTTATGTAGCGCCACACTACTCCAGATAGAACAGTGTGAGGTTTTTCCGGTGGCTGGAGTGCCAATCCTGCCACCAACCCCCATATTTTCCCTGTAAGTTGGAGGACCTGCTTGCAGGGCTGGATGTAGATTAACGTCATACCCCGGACGAAGCAACTGCAGGTTAAGGGCCTTGCTCAAGGGCCCAACGGAGTAGAGTCACTACCGGTATTCACAGGATTCACACCAGCAACCTTCAGATCCATAGCCCCCTAGCCTCAGAGCCACACCTCCAACCCCATGACTAATGGTACCATGTTTTGAAATTAATTTTTAAGGGGGGGAAATAGGTTTTTGATAATTTATAAGTAAGTAGGATATGACCATAGTATATTGCTGTGAATATTTTTTAACAGTAAATCAACTCAATCTACAGAGTGAAGCATGTTTCGCCTAAAGTGTGACCTTTGTTGACAGAGCAGTGCTGCTACTCCTTCTTGGAGATGCCGACCCACCAACACTGCTGGAGACAAGTAGGTCAGTTTGTATCTGTACTCACATAGTTAACAGGTGGAAACAGCGGGGCAAGAGAATCGGGGGACATGTAAGCTAATAAGCAGTGTTAACATAACATTAGTTTCCTGAGGCTACACTGTTGTCTGATGAAGAGCCAGGCATTGTCTATAATAGTCCTGTTATTAAGGTTTGCCTATCCATTGGTATGTTAGAAGTTTGTGCATGATATTGAAATTAATCTGAGAATAGTGTGATCAACATCTCCTTTTCAAATGACAAATTTTATAGTTGCATAATTGTCTTATAAATAGATATTTTTAAACAAAATTCTTTTTAAAATTCTTGATTTGGAAAATATCTTGTTACACTTAATGCACCATTGTAGATCAAAACCATTCATGCTTGTGGGAGATTTATGTTTCCCACAATTCTTGCTTGGAATGTTTTGCCCTCTGGCCGAATTATTAACATACTACTTTGACAAAGACATTATGAGCATCCTGTGGAGGACGCTCCTGCAGGAAATGTTCTTCATGTGTTTATTGGTTTAAATGTTTTGCCAGGCTGCTGCTTACCTGTCTGTCCCAGTCTGATGTCGCCCCCCTGTGGCTGGAGCGAGTGTGTCAGCAAAAATCTGTTTACCCCAACCTGTGTTTCATCATGTGCAGCTCTACAAATAGTAAGCATAGATATTGTGGTCTTAATATGTACATAGATATTCCTGAACAGATTTCAGCCTGTTTGCTTGTCTACTAACATCAGTGCTGAGGCATTCTGCTTTTTTTCTTTTATCCCCACAGCGGAACTCCTAGTGAAGGTCGGGGAGTTGGTGGATAAGCTCTTCGACCTTGATGAAGATCTTATGAAAAGTTGGATCAGAGCCCAGCCCAGTGAGGCTGATCCCGACAGCCAGATTCACATCTCTACCTCTCTGCTGGAAGCCACCAAACAGCTTAGGTGAAGCATTTTCAGGAGAATTTTGCTCTTTATCCCTCGGTTGTGTCCTACAATGTTTGAGCTTTTTCTTAAACATTTTCTCATGCAAACTTTCGTCATTGTTGGTGCCGCTCTGTTTGCTCGTTCGGGAGCGCAGGACGGAGAGTCTGCATAGCCTGGAGGTGTACCTGCATGCAATCCAGCTGCTCACTACGGTCGATGAAGGAGTCCAGCTATTTCTGGGTAAGACGTGTGGCGGGGAGATGCACATCTGCTGTCTGGCGGCCTTGCCGGCCTTATCTGGTGTGCCACATGAAACATATTGGTATAGTACGAAAGTTTAAAATGATGTTATTAAGAATTGTGCAAAATATGACTGATCAGTGTAGTGCAGTGTTTCCAAATCCGGTCCACAGGGACCCATAGCCACTCCGTGTTTTTGCTCCCTCCGAGCTCCATGCCAGACAGTATACATTTTTGCTCTGGGAACTGGGAGGGAGCAGAAGCATTGGCCTGTCTGTGGGTCCCCGAGGACTGGATTAAGAAACGGTGGTGTAATGAACACCTGCACTTTAGAAGTGAGTGCGATGTGGGACTGTGGGATTAACCTCCCCGAACCTTCATGACTTTCCAGCAGAGGGCGAGGGACTTGGTAAGGAGGCCTGGGATGTTTTGAAGGAGCTGGTGTGTCAAGACCTGTGCCAGATGGATGACCCTCCAGTCATTTTGCAGGAGCAGAAGGGCCTGCTAGCTCCTGCACTGGCTGTGCTGTCCACTCTGTTTCCCCGATATGGACAGCAGGGCGGCGACGTGGAGCAGAGTATGAACTGGGGTCTAGGCAAGGCATTGGGGGGGTGGTTGATAATGAGTGTGAGGAGAGCAGGAACTGGGGCAATAGAATATATTAAGTAATGGAAATAGCTTCTTTTGGAACCTTTGAAAAATGTTTCTTAAATACTGAGATCCTGGCAGGCTGAGGTGAGTAAGGTGGAGTTTCTGTCCGTCTGTGTTACAGACCTGCCTCTTATAGGGAGTCTGCTGCGGGTGCTGCAGTACCTACAGGTCTGCCAGCAGAGGGAGCCTGTCAAGCACACTGACTCTGAGGCGAGCAAAGATGAGGAAGAGGAAGAGGATGCGCAGCTACAGACCCTGAAGGAAACTACTGCTGAGTTCCTTGCCAGCGTTCTCACCAATTTAACGAAAGTAAGGGGTCGTTATTAAGTAAAGAAGCGGCAAGAAAAGATACAAGAAGCGTCGTTTTTCTTCATGCTCAGACAGTGTTAACGCAACATATTGCATTTGTGCTGCATGTACACAGGGTGCGATGGGCGAGCTGGTGAAGAGAGGGTACCTAACCGCGGAAACCTGTCTGCTTGTGGCAAACAGCCTGTCACCTCAGTACAGGGCTGCAGTCAGTATTTAATGTGTTTCCTTTTCCTTTTTGTGCATTTCTTGACGTTCAGTGACTGCAAAGGGTCCTTTCATCATGTCTGCACACTGTAATCTGTATGCATTACTATAGCTTTACTGCATACTGCAAACAAATCCTGTGTACCTCAAATGTATATGCTGCGTGTTCTGTGCTTTTTAAAAAAAAAATCTATTTCCGAAACCAAAACCCCTTAATTGTGAATCTGATGTTACGAGACACGTGACTGTAAACAGTGTTGGTGTGTGTCCTGAGTGTGTTCGCACGCCAGGTCCTCACAGAACAACCATCTGAGGTCATTCTGCCTCTAACCGTTGTGTCTTCCCCCAGGTAGATCACATGACCGCCGCACTGTCAGAAGAGGAGCCCGAGCTGGTAGACGTGTTGAAGGGGAAGCTCCCCGCCGCCAGCCCCTGAGCGGCCATGCTGCTCGGCTCCCCCCCC
>JABFEB020000008.1:14402339-14417395 GCA_019775895.2 Stomatorhinus ivindoensis | reverse complement strand
TTGAAAATAAAAAGGTTTAAAACTAAAAGACTTTTAAAACAGTCAAGGAAAATATATCGGCAACGTACAGGGCTTTTACGCTCTATATATCCACCTTAAGTGCAAAAATAACAGACTGGCAAAAGCCTCTCTGCAATGGTACAATTAATAAGGGAGCATTGCCCATGTCATTGATCTTGCTTTGGACTGGGGACCAATTAACTGATTTTGAAGGTTTAACTGTTCTTCATTAAAATTTTAAAATCTGCGTACCATCCCATCTTTCCTTGTGCCAGAGAAAGAATACGGACTGCTTATGGGACAATTAAGCAGTGTATCGTTAATTTATGATATAAAACTCCCTTGTGGTTTGATTACACCTTGTACATTCCAAGCTAATACTTTCTACGCAATATTAAGATAAAAGACTAAAAAAGGTGAAGTGGTCTTTGTTTCTGTGCTGAAAATAAGTGGATTGTGTACACAGCTCCGGTTCGTAGCATAAAAGTCGAACGGAAGAGAAGAGATCATAAAAGAAGTATTTGAAGAAATACTTTTTCTTATAGTGCTGGGGTGAGTTTCATCCTTTGAGTGTCTGCTAGACTAAATGTGAATGATAAACTTCTGAAGTGTCAAAAATTAACCAAAGAGAGAAATACAAATTATAATAGTTATGTAGGTACAGTTGTGGCATGTTGCAAATGATTACAGTTTGGACAGGTGATGCGAGTGAGATCATTGGGTGGAATATCAAACTGCTTTTATATGGCGGGTGAGACATATTTAAACATATTTAGTAATAAATCACAAGTGAATTAAATACCTATTGTATCATGTGCCATTTGGTGACATTGTCTTATTTATGGGATAAGTCTGGACATAAAGGCCAGCCTTCAAAGCTGTAATAACCCTACTGCAGAGGAGGGAAAATGGAGTAGTTTATATTGTTTCTTCTCTGAGAACATGCTAGCTCCACACACACGGAGACTTGAAAGCTGGTTCCTAGTTAGAGTTAACAGTGCTAATCACTGCACCACTATGCTGACCCCCGCACAGATACTTCTAAATCTAAACAATTATTTAGATGCACTGAATCAACCCCTGAGATATGTCTTCTATCAGAAAGAGATGGTTTCGCCCTGGGAATGAGGTTAGAAGGGTGAGGCCAGCTTCAGGAATGATGGACGACTCGGGCACGCCCACACACCTGTGCACTCTCTGGTGAATCATCGCCCGTAACTCTGCTCCCTCTCAGGACTCCTGGCCCACATTGCAGTGTGGAGAAGCAGTTAGGTTGAGACATGTATACTGTGAGCTATGGTCACTGTAAGACATCAAGAGAGTGTGAGTTAGTAGCAATAACCGTGCAATGTCAAAAATGGAAAAAGGATGTAACTGTTTTGGGTTCTAATAATGCTTTCATTCATTTATAAGATCCCTCACCTGTGTCCGAGCATGGTAAAGTCTTTTCATTTGGGTTATTTCAAGGTGTGTTGGTTGAACGTAGTTCTTGGAAGATCCGTTTCTGTCAGCCATGTGTGTGCATGTCAAAGCCCTCCATCTACGAGTGCAGTTCCAGAAAGGACATACAGTACGCAGCCAGGCCCCTCTGTCTGGCGGAAGGCCGCCGTACGCTTTGCGGGGTCCCTAGCGCTCGGCTCCTGGGTTTTTCACCACTTACATGTGTTAATTGCACAACACAGTCCGTGTTTGTCCAAAAGCTGCCGCGTCCCGCTGCTTCCGGTTGCCCGCATTTTCAGGTAGATGTGCTGTGCGGCTCACACTGGGGGGATGTAGATGACAACAGAGCGAGACATTTCAATATCCTCCTACTGTGCCTGGCTGGCCACCGCGCACGCTCATCTTTACCGGACGGAGGGCAGCGGACTGTGAAAAAAGAGAACACCTTCGCTCTCTCGTGATGGAAAATTCATGGGCAGATGGGTGACAGATGAGTGTACATGAACACGTGCCCCCTCCCTGCAGGGGCTGGGGAAAGCCCCCCTCATGGAAAGCTGTCATGCTTCTCAGTCAGTGACATATTCTCTTGACATTACACATCCACCTGCCCGTGCAGAAAGGCTTTCCTGGGCTCTGTGGTTATACAAGCATCACTCCCTTGCTTACTTTAGCCTTGGAGGATTTATGATGAAATAACTCCAGTAAAAATAGGGCTTTCTGTGCTATGAACCTAAAGATAACCTGATCCCGACTTCCACAGGGTGTAGCATATAGCTGGATCCCAGTAAGATTCCATAAAAATGAAATATAAGACAAAGACAGGAGACATTTCTGCTTCTTATTCCTGTCAACATATATATTATGAGACAAAGATGGGTACAGAGTCCGGGCTTAAACTGATCAATCGCATCTCCTTGGTTACTGGTCATAAGCCCCACACCAAGCAGCTCCTCAGGTGACCCCAATTAGACTGCTTGACCCTACAGGTTTTTTAATGTCAGCTGGGCAGCTGGAGATGATTTTGGGCCAGTGTGAGCTGTGGAACAATGAGCTGTAGAATAGCTTCATCAACTTTCAGTTTTTTTCCCCCCAACACTTATTCCTTTATTGTGTCCATTGTTGTTTTTCCATTCATTTCATTTAACCTTTTGTTCCACACATTTCAACCATACATTCGCAGACTATTTGGTTCCGGAGTTTTCAGGTATAATGCAGCCATGAACAGAATCATACTGTCTAGTATCTACCATTCCGGAACAATGACTGGCTGTCTCAGTTTCTCTATTACGTTAATATCACCACTTATTCCTGTGTAGGGAGAATGGTATTTTATCCTTGGCAGTGTAAAGAACCAGTTTCATTCAGGTTTATATTCCCAGTGCTTGGTGTCTCTTATAACAGAAACTATTCATGCTTCATTCACACTTCTCCCTTCCCTTGTCTTTTGAGGTGTCATTCCATTATCGTATTGGACAAACTGTGAAAATACTTTTTTGATGTTTTCCCCATTATCATATGCAGAGTGCCAAAAGAAGAATGTCCCTCCTGGCAGAGAGCGTCTTCACAACTGCATGCAGTGTGGTGACAGTTTCAGTGTTTGCTCTGGCCAGACAAGAACAGTTACATGAAGTAACATTGTTTTATATTTGAAATCTATAGTATTCAGTATGTTATCCTAGCTAAGTCCAAACCTTTTTAGCTGGTGAACCCCAACCTTGTGTTTGTCCCCAGTATTCTAATTTAATAATTATTTCACAAACTTTAATAATTAATACACATATTTATTTCTGTTGCTCCTAGTTTCATAAAATTATTTTGACAAATGTGCTTCTAAAAACACCATTTTCTCTTTTTAATGTAAATATATATTGATTAATTTCATTCTATAAAAAGATCGATACATTGAATGCTATTTAAACAGCATTTAATATCCCATTTCATATTCTGTTGTGATTATTTTTATGGGGTTATTCAACAGATCATGTTGTATTAATTTCGAATATAGTTGCTTGCCTGGTTTTAAATGCTTGTATAAAACTGTGTGGATGAAAACATAACAAATGCCTAATATTGACTATTAGTGATGGATAATACGCTGACACTAAAGCATTGATTGATGTTAAGGTACAGGCAAAAACAAAAGCCATATGCTCACCCTGTGGCAGCTATACTTTGTCATTTGACCACCTTTCAGTCAGCAGACCAGTGTGGGATCCTGACTATGGCAGTAAAACAATAAATCCAATGTGGGTTGGCCCAACTTGGCCTTGTTCCTTGTGGTATCTATCTTGGGAAAAGGAATCCCATTATTCGTCATATTGTGCCACACATTTTACTTTTACAACACTGTAAACAATCCCAGTTTGTGTAGCCTTGATCAGAAATGGCGCTGAAAACATCTCAAGCCAGCTGGAAAAATGTAATGAGTACGGCTTTGGGTGCAAGTTGGTCGACCTGGCTGCTATCAGGGTAGGCATGTTCCTGACCGCCAGCTGTATATGAGGGACAACACAGGCGGGACGTTTTATGTCTGCCCTTTACCAGTCTTTATCTATCGACATGGAGCTGATAATTGGCTATTAGCAGTCACTCTTCACCCGGCGCACCCAGCAAAGGCCGGCTTTTAAATGGTCCTTATCAGTGGTGATTTTCATTATTCTTTCTTTCTGAGGCTTTGGCTGTTTTGCTACTTCACAATGTCCAATAGCCTAATAACTATGGGTGCAGCTCACATATCTGTTATTGTGAATATAGATGAAGGAGTGCATGTTATTAGGAGACCTGTTTGTACATAACGTGAATAGTTTGTTGGATAGCATCGCATGAAATCGTATGCGGTGCCTTATAGAAACTGTGAACTCAGAAGATATTTGTGCTTGTCAACAAATTACTCCAGTGACATTACATTTCTCAGTATTGTGGACAGTGTTGACAGACTGTGATGATGTAGTCTGGAATTATTATTATTATAATTATTGTTGTTACCATTGTTATTATTGCGGCAGTAATCTTTTGATGCAGTCACATAGTGTATATGTCAGAATCAACAGACTCAGCGGCAGACTGGGCTGGGGATACAGACCGCAGTCAGACACACAGAAGCACAGGCCCCTGGAAAACATGGCTGTTTAACATACTGAAAATCCTGCTCCTTTTTTCTGCCCTTAAAAAAAGCATATCCGTCATCAAACAGGCATTTGTGTATTTTAAATATGTATGGTTATTTTATGTCTGTGCATGAGCGGCTGTCCGGTGTGTGAATTCAGCTCGTACTCTTGAGAGCGAATGTTTTCGCACTGCTTTACTGATGCTGGGGTTTGCAGTGTTGCCATGGTAACAGCAGTGAGAAGGGATCCAAAGAATTTGCAGGGTTTTTTAAAGTGATTGATACTGACCAACACGATATAATGAGAAATACATGGAGAAGCATGTATGAAAGTTGTTCCATTGCCAATACACATATTAGCTTGTAGGTAACACATTAGCTTGTATTTCTGGCTGACATAACATAGATTATTCGTTTTTCTAAGATGAATGATTTGTGTTACTTGAAAAGTGTTTTTTTGTGAACAGGAGGAAACAAAGAGTGACACAGTGACATTTATGCACAGAAGATTGTAGGATGTTAGCTCCTTATCACAGGGGCTGTATATGCAATAACAATGGACTGCCCTTGAGAGAGCCTGCATGCTGTGGTTGTCATGGTGACAGGACCTATTAGATAACCAGGTTGCCATGGCGCATATCTCCCCAGTGATGGAAATCCAGCCAGGCCCTGCAGAAGAACAGTCCCCAGCACTGCCAATCCCGAGACTGCAGCTCAGCAGTGTTCTAGCTGAGCAGTGATCAGGCAGGTTCAATAAAAGCTGGCCAGGTTTATTATTTGTTAAAATAATTGGTTAAAAAGATAAACCTGTAGTCAGGAAGATGGTATTTATCAGGATACTTCTATGATACACTTAAGTAAAATACAGAATATGAGCTCCTTCAGTTGTATTTCACCAGATACAGAAGGAGCATTAATAAATCTGGGAGCATGTATGAATAAGACTTTTGTTAAAGTGCTATATTACAGAGCTCAAACACTAGAATATAAAATCTGCCTTTTCCAAAAGCACAGTGGTATTACACAAAGGGTGCAGACACCTGTAGTATTACTGTGCACCAGAAGTTTAGTCTCGATGTGTTTCTGTGCTTTTCCACTGAATCATGGAGCCGTAGACCATCATTCGGTACCTCTGGTGAAAAGGCCCCGGGATATGCAATTTGATGCATACGGTCGAGTGGCTTAAAACGCATACACCGAATACGGGATTAAAATTGGTAAATGGCACATGTTTGTGTGTATGTGTGTGCGTGTGTGTATATATATATAAAACAATAGGTCTGTGGTTCATTGGATGGTGAACAGAGTATTGAGACACAGAGCTGTGCAGGGAATTGGATATTTCCTGCACAACTATTATATTTCCTGCACATCTATTACATTTCTTTTATTATATTATTTGCATCTGTCCCAGGAGGGATGACTGTACAGTGTACAGGTACATGTCAACTTTCTCCCACTCACTCACTGCTTTCCCTTTATAGTGTTTCCCATATAAGTCACTTAGTTACCGCTGCCCCCCCGGCAGAGGTCTAGCAGCCCACCTCACCGAGCTGAGAACCGTTTTGCTTTTCCGCTTAATTTTTCGTTTTTTGTCAGCCAGTCCACCCCTTGTCACCCTCCTCCCTGACAGAGACAGATGCCAACATCCTCCTTCCAAAATTCCCCATGTCATTTGGTTCTGTCCTGGAGTCGAGCCCGAAGGGTCTTTTCAGGGTTAAACGGGGATCATGTACTGATGCAGAGACAGAGCTAAAGGCATCCAACGGCACTGAAGGTAAATGCTGCTTCAGCAAGAAAATAAAATGGGACCTGAAAATTTCTGCGTATGGTTGGGTCTCAGGATGTTGTGCCGACTTTGATCCACCAATCGCTCAACTGTACAAATGTACATACAGTAGGGAACATGAGGCGGGGAAGGGAACTGCTCACCCAACCCAATTATCGTCTTTTTGCAACCTCACGTATTGGGTCTATACACCAATAACAAACACAGCACATTCAGACTTCCACAGAGACACAATCAAACAACTCTTTATGTACGTATACCCACTAATGCATATAATCAGATGGATATTAATGTGGGCTTTACCATAATGTGAGGTCATTCCTGGTTATTCTCCATACATTTTCTATAGATATTTATTCTAATAGGTTAATAGTGGTTTTGAGTTTATGTACATTGCAGGAGAATTACATACATTTACATTGCATCACACAAGGGGCAATTCAGAGACACAAACTGACCTGAACTAAAACACTTGTTTACTAAAATGGCTACATTTCTGTCATTCTACAAATTACTCCCAATACGACGAAAGTTACTTTCAGATTTTGTATAATAATACTGCGGCACATAATCAAGCAACACAAGTAGATGTCATGAAGCAGGTGATCATAGATGCATCACTGATTTATACAAACACTGAACTATCAAGACCCATCTATCACTTCATCTCAAGATATCCCCCATTACTGCTTTCTTAGTCAGACATTGGACACTGATATTCCACAGGCCAACACTTTGTAAACACCGCCCTCTTTTTTAAAATATCAAATATTGCAGTGTACAGTTATTTGTCCCCGAAGGACCACTATAAATGCTAATGATTTGGTTTGTTTTTCTTGTACGCCGACTTACATTTGTAGTGTTTCAACCCTATATCCTCCTGTAAAGGTTCATCATGACTGAAAAAAATGTTTTCCTTCCTTGTTTGTATATTCTTTTCGAAATAAATACATAAATATATTATAATGGACTGTTACCCAAAATGGCTTACACAGCATTTTTATCCATTCCAGAAACTGACATTTTACACACCCAAAGTTTTATTGCTTGTTTAGTGGTTGACGAAAATACTTTCATGATATTTCGCCAGTTGAAACTGTATTTTGGACTTTACTAAATAATGTGAATTTGTATAAAGGAAACCTTCAAACATATAAATTACTGTGAACTACTTCCAGACCAGCAGATTCGATTATGATTTCACAAACAATCCCAACCAATAGAGTAGAAGAGAGTTTGAGATTGGGGGCCATGCGACTTCATAATTTAAATAGAAAAGTCTGTTTATTGGGGGGTGACTGGTTCTTGGGGACCCTCAGCCAGTTCATGTTTCTGCTCCCTCCCCTACTGAGAGGGAGCAAAAATGTGGACTGTCTAGCAGGGAGCTGCGAGGAAGCAAAATGTGGATAGGGTGGGGGTTCCCGAGAACTGGATTAGGAAACATTGACAAAAAGGAGTCTGAGATTTCATCATGCCTGTATGTTGTGATTAAAAGACTACCCATATGCAGTGGTTAAGTGCTGCAGTGCTAAGGCGTGCAGTGTGTGTGTGCAGTGGTTAAATGCTGCAGTGCTAAGGCGTGCAGTGTAGCTCTGCATGTGTGCTGTCGGAAGTGAAGCACCAGTCTTCTTTAGGCATCTGTGCTTCTCCGAAAGCTATCACCATGTTTACATCCCTGCTGCAATTATTTGTGGTTCTAGAGAAATGTTGAGCAGCTCAAATGCACAGTGCTGCTGCTTCTGAAGTTTCAGAATTACAGCATGTCAACATCAGCATATATTTCAGCTTTTCATAGCTGCACGTTGCCTGACGTACAGCTGGTTTCCATGGCAACCCTGCTGGCCAGCTGTGAGATGTACAAAAGTATGTTTAGCTGAATGGATTGTGATAATTTTAGATATCCATATATACATCAATATTCCTAATTCCAGTATAATAAAAAAAAAAACAGAAAAGGACAGCACATGTAACTAGATTCCATTTGACCAGATAGCAGTAAAATACAATGTAATCAAAATATATTCATTTTTTGGTCCCACATTGTATTTACAATATTCAAACAAGAGGTTTAAATTCATTTTAAAATCCATTTTCTCAAATTGTTTATTCGATAGAAGTACATTCTGACTTACATGTTGCCCCTGGATCTTTCAAAGTCTTTAAGGTTCAGTTCCTTTATAGGATTCAAATAAAGACATTCACTTTCATATTTTTCTGCAATTACAATATAGCTTCAGCTTATCCACTTCATTTGTTATAGCTACATATATTATTACTTCATCTTACCATAGTATCCATTTCTAAGTATGTAGAGAAATCGATAAATCAATATATATATTGGCTAAGGTCATCAAGGAGTACAGTGGCTAGGATGCTACTGTATACAACTATGTAAAAGATTTATGAGGTTTAGTGGATGAGGTTGGAAATGATGTGCAGTACAATATGTAGAAGTCTTAAAGGAAGTCTATTTCCTCATGGCGACAAAGCAATTTTGCATTTTCTATGGTTCATTAGCACTGATCGACACTGGTCTTTCGCAGCAAAAAAAAAAAAAACACAAATTCTTCAAAAAGAACAAAAATATATATGTGACTTCTAAATGGTGATTGGCTTAATTATTATAATCTTTTAAATCACTGCCATCTGTTTTTTTTGTGATCTATGACATGTTTTATATGTCATTCAGTAATAGCCTCTGTTCCAGTCAACTTAAACTGTAACAAACCAGGTAAGAATCAAAAAATTCACACCGAGTTGCAAAAAATCAGAAAACTAAAGTGGTTTATAAACAGTGGGCTACAACTACAATACTATCCCTGCATATTAAAAATAACAAATGTGTATAATTCTGTCCCTTGCTATATTTAACATGGTTTTAAGGACAGGAGCATGATTATTGTGCTCTTTTCTTATTCAGAAGATAAATCACCTGACCTACAGCTAATTAGCTTGACTAGTTTTATATTATTGTTTGACTGTATTTTATTTGTGATGTGGAATGGCTCTGTGTGAACACCATTAATCCACTCTCCTGTCACTGAATGCATCACAATAAAATATTCTGAACATGAACAAAATGAAATGGAACAAAATATATTCTGAACCAGTGTGAAACTGTACCTGTTCATTGTTTCATAGTAATTTAAAAGTTTGGCATTTTATATTTTGCTTTTACTAGTTGATAAGTTAGGCTTCTTGTTTGGTCAAACCACTGGAGCTTTTGGGGAACACTCAGACAATCCAGTGATTGTATGTCAGACAAAGATTCACTGTAGTCTGCATTATGAGCCTGAATTACTAAAAATACGGTCTCCGAATGAGCATTAGGTCTGAAACAAATTGCCAGTTCCTGGAAAAAGTGGTATGGTGAGATCAAAGTGGAGCTTCTTAGTGTAAATGCCATGGGGCGGGCTGGGCAGCACTGTTCAGCGCTCCTTTGACAGTGATCCTGAGACATAAAATGGTTTGTGAAAAACAAGCGAATGTCCCAAAATCAACAGTTAGAAAGCAAATTTTAATCTTTTCAAGAAACTTTAGAAAGATTTGCTGTTCTACAGTTTTTAGGAACTGGGAAACACTTTTGAGTGTGTGTGTGTGTGTGTGTGTGTGTGACCAGTGGGAAGTGTTTTATGACAAATCCCAAAATAACGTTGCTAAAGATGCTTCCACAAAATCATGGATATAACAACAGGACATAAATGCTACGCAATTTGTAAGTTTTATTTTATATTTGATGCTAAATAGTACCAAAATCAACACCCTAAGAACTTTAAGCATTATAATTTTTGCATGCATCACAATACAGGATGTCTAATAGTCTGCTGCTTCACAGATAAGGAGCAAATGTGTGGTTGAAGAAATCTGAAATGAAATCTATTATGAGGAAGAATTCCAGTGCCTGAGCAATATAAAATTTTGTTTTATCTCATTATAGTGTGTGGAGTTATGATACTAGATGCAAGCATAAATTACGTATAACTCGCAGTACAGCTATTGCCTACTTCAGAAATAAAATAGAAAATAAAATACGAGACTGAAAAATAAATGTTCGATTGAAGCAAACAACAGAGAGATACTTGGGATGATCACAGTAAGAATAAATGCACCTAAGATGAGGGATCACCTATGATTTTGCTAAAGACTGTATTATTGCGGTTGTTAACATTGCTTGGCTTCTATCCATCCATCTTCTGTTCAAGAGACTGTACTGAGTCAAGGCCCAGAGCCAATGGGCACAAGACAAGGAATAACCCAACCAATCACAGGAGGGCACATTCACAATAACCCAGGCACCAACCAATCACAGGAGGGCACACTCACTATAACTCAGGCACCAACCAATCACAGGAGGGCATACTCACTATAACTCTGGCACCAACCAATCACAAGAGGGCACACTCACAATCACAGTTTGCTAACTCCACTCAACCTCAGCATGTTTTTGGACTGTGGGAGAAACCTCACAATGACACAATGAGAATATGCAAACTCCACACACATGGAGCCAGAGGTGTGGGGCAACAGTGCTAACCACTGTGCCACCCCCATTATCTATAGCATTCAGAACTAAATGCATTTATTAGTGAGCACTTAACTCAATTGCCCATCATGAGACGCTATGGCAGTCTCATCCGAGAGCTGAATTAGGAACAACGTATCGTCATAGTCTGAATTTATCACAATTTTCTACATATCCAAAGGAAATGATATTTCATCTACAGGTAACTGATGTTTTCTTTAAAACAAAGAACACTTAAAGACTATTAAAACATTTGATAAGTCACCCAAGTGATGATATGCATTCTAGGAATCCCACAAAAATTCTATTTTTTTATAGAATTTTAATATATTTTATATATTTTTTATTGTTGTTTTACTTTCAATGGCAAAATTTTGTGAGTTTCGTAGCAGCTTTTGGCCTCCCAGATTTTTATAATCAAAGAAGAACTAAAATAAATGAATGCTGCCTTGTTGGGGCATAGTTGTGTGGATCCGTGATGTGGGTCAGGACAGGAAAAACACAGCTGGACACAAATTTACAAAGTTAGAAAGAACTTAACAGAAATATTCATAATCATACTGAATTATCAAAATGCATGTTTATGTATGTTATTAAAAAGCTGAGAGACCTGCAAATTAAATTTCTAAATCAAGCACAGTGCAAAAGCATTTGGATTTTATACATTTTTGCCATTTATTCATATTTAAGCCATTGCTGGAATCATAGAGGAAATGACAGAAAAATGCCAAAGGAATTCAATACAAACGATGGATATAGAAGCACCTGGATTTGTGCACACTCCACTGAACAAACATAACCATGCTTCTCCTCTTGCCATAGTTTTATCAGCTAACAGATGACCCATGTCTTCGTGGAAGGCGCCCTACTCGACCGGCGATTAAAACCCGGCTGGATTCCGTGATGTGCTTGTGCTCTGATCCACGTTCCCTGCCTTTGGTCACGTGTGTATGGGGATAGCTGGGGAAGTGGAGACGTCTGACTGTCGTCGGAGTGGCAGTGTTTCTACAGTAGCTTTGTTTAGATCATGGTCCAGGATCAATGAGGAAAGTATTGGTAACTAAATTGGCTTTTTCAAAATTTACAAGAACAGTCCAGCATTCTGTCAAATGACCTTTCACAAACTTGGCATTTTCTCCAAACTCACTGTTAGGTAACACTCCTGAGCTCCATTCACCCAATATCTCTGCTGTTTCAGGCAAACTATCCAAGAATAGTGAGAGCAACCTGTGATGAAATCAAATCCCCTACCAAAGGAAGCTATGCTTTGAATTAGACCCCAATGCATCACGTTGATCTCATTTCTCCCTGGGAAGATTGCAGTGTATTATCAGACACTGCAGACTTCTATTAAGTACCCCTATACAAAGTCCGAAATAAGTTGCTTAGATGTCCATTGCTGTATCATGGCAGTGAAAGGCTGTTGGTGTCGAGTGTAAATTTATGTGCGCGGCAATTAAACTTTAAACTGCTATTAACCTAAATATATTGCATGACTTGTTTTATTCACTCATGCTTTTATCCCAAGCATGTCTTACTCTACTTCACTGAATACAGTTACGCAGCATTTAAAATGCCGAACTCAAACGTGTGAGACAAAATTTACCGAACAACAGTACATCACTACTCAATATAGTACCTAATTCAACCAAGCTAGATTCAGGCAAGATAAAAACATCAACTGAACAGAGGATGTTGTGGAGCACAAAGACGATAGGCAGTGATTTTGCTTCCGCAGAGAACCAGGCCATGCCCAATTAAAGGGGAAGGCCACACCTTCCAATAGCAGGAGGCTGCAATCACTCAAGAGAGGCAAGACTGAGACACCACCCCTTTTAACTGAGGAAGGCTACACCCTCTTAGAGACTATTGTGGGATGTGGCACTGTGAAATTATTTTTCTAGAAAAATAAAGAACAGCATTTAAATCTAATACATCTTAAAACTACATATGAAAGGAAGAAATAATGAAGTCTAAAAGACAAACTATACATTGCATTAGCCATTCTGCAAAATCTCCAGCAAATAGTGTAGGGAGTGTCCTTTACTGCTTATATCCTTCTCGAATTTGTGCGAACATATGTGGTTACATATTAATACTGTAAACAAGTTAATTATACTTTATATGCAATTTTACCCCTGTGTCTTAAAAAGATAGCTATATCATGAAATGCAGACCTTAGATTGACTCATGTTACGCAGGCTGCAGTAACATCGTTATGAGGCGATGTTGCTAAAATGAGTAAATTAGCCCTACTTTTAATTTGGTCATTTCTCAATGCAGTTAAAGGTTTGTCAGTTATATATAGGTCTGGGTATCTTCCTTTAGGGTTCTGTAACAGCTTCCTGATATATTTTCCACCTATATTCATTTAGCTACAGGCAATGTTCTTGGTCCCTATTTGTTTAGACTATCGCTACAATCTCTAAAAATAAGACACGTTTGTTTGTAAATGCCGTGGGTAGCTCCTGGTATGTCAAAATAGCCTCACACCCTAAAAACCTCGCGCCCTTCATTTTACTGTATTTCAGGGTTCACTGGTGCAAAAATAGCAAAAGGCAACTATGATGTGTCAATCACAGTACAAGAGAACGCGCAACACTATGTCATGTTTGGTTTCCACAATTACTCATGGTGAAAGTGATTGTTATCGTCGGGGAATGCGGCAACATCAGTGTAAAATCCACGTCTACTCTTCTCATGGGGCTTCAGCCAGCGGAGGCAGAAACGAAGCAAATGTATAGCAGTGACACACACATATATGCACAAACAGGGACATTACTACCACTATAACAAGGCACAAGTACAGAGCATAAAGCTAAATGAGGCGGGAAAACAAAACAAAGATTTATCGATGGAACATCTACACCGAGCTCGCTGCTCGCCAGTCCCCCTAGTCCACGTCGTCACGGCAACGCTCATCTACACACACGAACACACTACGCCGTAATCAGGTGGGGGGTGGGTTGGCATTGGTCATACATATAGTGGTTGGGACACCATGGTTCATTACACACACTGACTCTGAGGGAGGTCTGCGGCGGCCCAGTCGTTGGCTCTCTAAAGACACACGAAGAAGAAGAAAACAACAACAAACAGTGTTATAATCCAACCAGGAGGGAAGAGGAGGGATGAGAATGATTGATGCCGTTAGGAGCTGCAAGGCAGGGGGGCGGGGGGGGGAGGGGTTACGCAAAGTGACACAAATCTGTAGATTACAAAAAAGTGCTCTGCTCTCCCATGGTAAGTACGTGGTTTACCATGTACTCCCATGCATGCTGCATTTTTCTACCTACGCATGGGCTCAGGTTAGTAGGCTCATCAGCCCCCATGCATGTGTGACATCGCATTTTCTGCCTATGCATGGGGTCAGGCTTGCATCATCATCTGCTGCGATGCGTGTGCAGAATCACGTTCGCTGCCTGCGCATGGTGCCAGGTGGCAGTCGTCTGCACACGAGGCTGTAATTCGTACACCTGTCATTTTAGTACCCTCTCCCATGCTCGTGTGAGGTGGCAATTCCCTGCCCGTGCATGTGTACCCGATGTGGAGGGAATCTTCCATGTGTGAGGTTGCGTTCTCTACCTGATGCATGTAGTCAGGTCAGCGTCGTCCGCTCCCATGCATGCGTGAGATCGCACTCTCTACATACACATGTGGCCAGGTTAGCGCCGTCTGCTCCCATGCATGTGTGAGTCCGCATTCTCTACCTACGCATGTGGTCGGGTTAGCCTGATGGGCGACCATGCTCTGTAAGAGGCAGATGGAGTGAGGTCATCGCCATGCTGCACGCATCATCACCATGCTGTCGCTCTGCCAGTCACAGCCCCCTGGGCCTCCAGAGCTTTTTCTCTTTTTCATTCCTTTCAATCAGCCGCTCTTTGACCCCAGTTAGCCCACGGCCACGCAGTCAAAGAGGAGCCGTTTCCACCAAAGGGAAGAAAGGGAAAAATGTCTTTGCACATCCCATGAAAAAAGACACAATGCAGGTTTGATACAAAATTTATTTCATGCGTAACTTTTCTTTATAGAACTTCTGTTATTTATTTACTAATTTTGCATAACAGTGCATGCATTTGCTTTGCTCATAGTATTAAATTGCATACAATGCTCTTACGTTATTTTTAGCTTTTATATATTTTTCACTTGTCTGAAGCCAGAAAGAACGGTAAAAACGCCTTCGTTCTCCTCCTGACATT
>JABFEB020000008.1:14377447-14392473 GCA_019775895.2 Stomatorhinus ivindoensis | reverse complement strand
TGAGTATAAAGAGTCACGGTCACAGATACTCAGCTGGTTGGTTGAAACAAAATCCTGGTTTGGATTTTTACTTTCTGGACCTGAAATCTCCACCTCTGGCCGTACCTTTAAGAGATGGTTTTCTATTGAAAATTATGCAAGTCGTACCCGCGCTGACATGGCGCTGCTTACTAGCTGGGCTGAAAGTGCGACTAAACTGAGCTGGTTGCATCACCACCATCTGATTGGTTGTGAAATGCACAGAGATACTGGTGTTCTGCATCAATAAGCATGGATTATCTGAAGGGGAAAAAGGGTATATTCTGTATATTATTCATCATTAGAGGTATCACGCATCGTCATATACTGATGCATTCCTGGTAACGTGAAACATGAAAATTTCCAACCACCTACTTAAAAATGCATTATAGAAAGCTGAACTGAATGGATCTGCAATATAAATTTATGTGAGCAAATGCTAATTCCACAACATAACATAGAGAATCTCGCAGACAATTTGAGTGGGAACTAGCACTTAATCGTAACTAGCAGTAAATCATGATGTACACCATGTGAACAGTAAAGAACCGTCTCTTCGGTTTTACGTTCAAGTCACTCTCCTGACCTGACAACATATTTACTGAGCCGGCCCTTTCGCAATGGAAAACCGAAGTGAGCTGGAACCGCGCTGGAACCGTGCTGTAACTAGTCTCTCTTCGCGGTAGGGTTTGGCTGTGTCTCGGTTCCAGTATGCCGTTGTAAAAGCGCCAGAAGAAAAGCAAGATGGGATACGTAAAAAAATGGACAATGCACCTGTACTTAAACAGCAAATAGCAAATAAAGCATAATGAATCATGGAGATCCCCCCGTCATTTGACCCCCCAGATCCTCATTCCCTGTCTGCAAGCACTGGTAAGTTAGCCCCCAACACCCCATCTTCTGAGTCGCCCTTCTCCTACCTCCCCAAACATCTTAAAA
Organism: Stomatorhinus ivindoensis; assembly: GCA_019775895.2. Lineage (NCBI taxonomy): Eukaryota > Metazoa > Chordata > Actinopteri > Osteoglossiformes > Mormyridae > Stomatorhinus > Stomatorhinus ivindoensis. The sequence continues at coordinate 14,391,516 of JABFEB020000008.1, read as the reverse complement.
CAGGAATTCTGTAGTCAAATCTGTATGATACGGTTGTGTTTGCTCTCTCTGCTGAAATCACCCAGCATTACCTGTGCTTTGTTGATCAAAATAGGCATTGATGCCTCAGGTCCTATTAAGGCACCCAGATAAACGCTTGCCTGACAACTGCTGTATCTTTGTGGTGGCCCTGACTTGTTGTCCTGTATCAGAACATGCTAAGGAATTTCAACCTGCAGTACAAAAAATCCATTTCCTTTAACACGGACTCCAATTCCTCATTCTTCTCAAACCATTGATCTGTGTCTCTCACAACTCAGCAGACCCAAACAGAAAATAAAACTGCAACAGAAATAGCTCTAATATCTATAAGGGCAAAAGAGTAGAATGACCAATTCTTGACTGAGGTGGTGGGAAATGGCAATTAAATAGAGCTGACAGAGCTGAGAGTGATTTTAGCAGCTAATGAATGAATGTGCTACTGTATGCTTCTTTGCAACTGAGTTAAGAGAGAAGAGCGAGTGTGAGATCTGTGATGTTGAGACTAGCAGTAAGATGGAAATTAAGGGAGAACAAATGGAGGGTGAATTTTGATCATATCTCCGAGAAGGTTCCTACCTGCTCTGTTCCTTTCTATAATCTCTTCTTGCGCCAGGGGACAGGTGTCACTCTGTGTGCTGTGATGGGGTGAATTTACACCTGACTTACAGAAGTTAGGTGAGCCTAGCTGCGGCGCTCTGGGAATATGCTTGTTCTTTTTCTTTGGTAACTTCTGCTTAGCCATCGCCAAGGAATAGTACATTCCGAAGTTGTTGACGATGACGGGAACAGGCATGGCGATGGTCAACACCCCAGCTAGGGCACACAGGGCCCCCACCAGCATGCCAGACCACGTCTGGGGGTACATATCACCATACCCCAGGGTGGTCATGGTCACCACGGCCCACCAAAACCCAATTGGAATGTTCTTGAAGTGCGTATGCTCGCTGGCCCTCGGGTCGTTGGGCTTGGCACCAATGCGCTCAGCGTAGTAGATCATGGTGGCAAAGATCAGCACTCCTAGAGCCAGGAAGATGATGAGCAGTAGGAACTCGTTGGTACTGGCCCGCAGCGTGTGACCCAGGACCCGAAGACCCACGAAATGGCGGGTCAGCTTGAAGATTCGCAGGATCCGCACGAAGCGGACCACCCTCAGGAAGCCCAATACATCCTTGGCCGCTTTGGAAGACAGACCACTCAGCCCCACCTCTAGGTAGAAAGGCAGAATCGCCACAAAGTCGATAATATTGAGGGTGTTCCGGACAAACTCCAGCTTGTCTGGACAGAAGGTGACGCGGATGAGGAACTCAAACGTGAACCACACTACGCACACGCCCTCGATGTAGGTGAGGTAGACCACAGTCTCGGTCTCCTGGTACACGTGCTCAGTCGTGATGTTGTCCACCTTCACCCATTCCGTGCGATTGGTGATGGGGTTGAAGGCCTCGTGCGTCTCCAGGCAGAACGTGGTGATGGACACCAGGATGAAGAACAGCGACGCAAACGCCACCCACTGGGAGACAGAGAAAGAGAAAGGGACAGAGTGAGCAGGCGCAACGCAAATCAACAAAGCTTATCCTTCGAGCTCCTCAATTTCTACAAAATATTGGTCAGAGGTTTCACCCCCAGGGTGCTGTATGAAACCCAAGGAACTGCATTTTCACTCTGTACATGCTAGTGCTGAGCAAACCAGCTGTCCGAACTGGCAAGATGTGCGTGGCGCTGTGGATGAGGCCGCCCAGCCTGCTGTGGTCTTCCTGTCTCTTCCAGTCGGGCCTTGGCGACTGCGACTTTGCAAGTCCGCCCTAGAAAGCGCCCGCCGACTGCGAGACGGATCACGCGGCGCTCGGCACGCTCTCCCATTAATCAGCCTGATTACAGAGCCCCCCCGAGAAGGTAAGGCAAAGATGAGAAGCGTGCCGGGAGTGTACGTCAGCTTACCAGCGGCAGAATACAGAACAAGAGCCCCTTTAAGAAGCAGCTGATCACAATACTTTGGCATCAGTAACATCTGCATTGGAAGTCAATCCACATCTCCTGACACTTAAAATAAGACCATCGGCTACCAGTGCACCAGACAACTATTTATGAAGAAAAGCAAATTTTATATATCCTTTTTATACCATGTACAAGGGACTATAAATACATTTCCTAATGAATATACTCCAGCATTTTGGAAGGACACATAATTAATAAGAACAACAAAAGATCCAAATGAACATCCTGGGTACTAATGAATCCCCACTTCACTAAAGCAGTCGCATTTGCTGAGACTTCCTACAAAATTCCATCTGTTCAGCTTTAAACGGAAGTTGCTGCACTGCTTCTTCTTCCCAGGAGATTGTGTTACGCTGGGGAGTCGTGTGATCAAGATGGAATTCAGCCATCGCAGAATCTTTTTAAGTCTCCTTTTTCCAAGAGTTGCCAACTAAAAGGCAAGATGCTCTGGTTATGGCTTCTGCGTGAACGACAGAGGAGGGAAATTAAGTCACGGCTGTGCTAAACTGTTGTAACTGTTACTGAATTAGTCTAGAATTAAGCACAATGTGGTTGTCTTTATCTGCTCTTTGCTGGATGTGCAGGGACTGGCTGACAGATGCATTTTTAGGCACAATGTTTGACTACAGCATGTCAGGCCTACCAGCCGAATCTGAAGGCGACAAAATCATCCCAGCTACATTATTTAAATCGACAGTAAATAAAATATAATTTGAGCGTAAACTATCAGATGCTATTGCCATGAAAGGTTTTGCAGGTTTGATTTAATGAGCGTCAAAGCACAGCACGGAGTTGTGAATAAGTGAGTGTCGCGGATGAGTGTGAGGTGTGAGGAAGGATTAGTCCAGCCTTCATTTTGCATTTCCTTTGTCCTCTCTTCCCTCTGCTGCTAAACCCAAAACCTGAAAGCAAGTCAACTCTCAAAGAAAGGATGAAAACAGTTTCCAACACGCTGCTTTTGCAATGAAAGAAAGGATTCGGGCTGGAAAAGGCCTTTAAATCTAATCACTAGTTATCCAAAGAAAATAGCACCTTGCTTGGGCATATTGGGTTGGAAAACTGTTCTTACTACAAGTTTATGTGTATTTTTGCCACTTGGTCTCAGGAATCAAGAGGGGGGCAGGTAAAACCCAAGTTGAAAAAATATTTTACACAACATAACTCAATAATCAGCTGTCCTGACAGTCTGGCATTTCAGAAGTGCCATGTGATGGGCCATATCAATGCATTCCCTTCTCATTTCATGTCACAGTTACCTTGGTTACCAGCTGTTGATGCCTTCTCCCTCTCCACCCCTTTTACAGCTCTCTGACATGTATTTCGCTTTTCCTTCTCATTTCCTGTTTAAAAAAATTTGCAGAAGGAAGCGGAGATATTCTAGCTTTGAGTATAAAGCACTAGTGCTCTGCTTAAGTTTTATGTTGGCTCTTTATGGCATTCCTTGATTTTCTCTCCCGTTCCATATTTACAATCAATAACATCCAGTCAATGCCAATTGACTGTCCAATACTTCATCCTAAAACCTGCCAATGGACATTACCAAATGCTATCCTGACACACTTCATTCAACTCCAGACTGAAAGCGACGTTTTCAAACATCGTTTCAGCTTAGACTAAGTATGGATAACAGTGACTCCTGTGACTATGCTTAGAGTATTGATGAGTATCTGTAATCTCAAACTATCCTTACTCACTGAAATGCTAGGCAAATGTTTCCTTAACTAATGGATGATTTATAGTTTACAGCTGGTCGACTGAAAGAGAAATTTCTTATTGGTTGACTATTTGAAACAAACATAGGTAGCAAACTATTCAGTAGCGTACAACTACGTAACCGGGCCACAAATTCTTAGCCATCGTATGTCATATAATTAAAAATATATATATTTTAGATAAATATGTTTCACTTAACAGTTTAAATTTGAATTATTCACTAAACTAAAAATTACAGACAGAATTTAAACCATTTACATTCCAGGAAAGAAATTATGTTGGCAGATTTATATATTTTCTCCAGTGGGTTTTGCTGGTACACATGTGAGAAATGCAGAGAATGAGCAGGAAATACAACAACGAGAAAAAAAAATCTTTTGCAACATTTTGGAAGGGAGTCCAAGAGCGCTAAGCGCTAAGCTAAATATAATATGACTTTTGTGGTACAGTTGCTCCGCTTGGGATGGAGAGCAGAATCATCTGATGTTTGGATGGGAGGATGGAATCGGGCTACAAGCTTAACAAAATGGAGGAGAGGAATCAAGAGAAAAATGAAGAAGGTTTTTTCAGCTTTAGCATGGGGATTTTCACCAGAAAGAAGGAGCACTGGGCCTTTGGGCAGATTATTACAAGGTGCACAAGAAGGTCTGGCCGCGTGAGCTGGGTCCAAGATAAAAAAGTCCAGTTTATATCCCTCCTAACATGGCAGAGGTGATTGGATGGGCTCATCATCTGATTGGTTAGGCTTGTCAACTGATTGTATTGGCTTGTCACCTGACTGGATGGGCTCGTCACCTTATTGGATGGGCTCGTCACCTGAGTCGGCCCCACCTTGGGGTCTCCATGCCTCTCCACCATCACATACAGAGCTCACAGAAAGTCTTGGGATACTTGCTTAGTTCTGTGAAAATGTTGCTATTTTTTTGGTTTCATAACAATAGTCCTTTGACAAGCAATGTTTAAAATATCTGCACATATCTGCCACACAGACATTTTCTTTTTATTAAATGTCATATTTTTTTGACTGACTCATTCAGTTCTCTTCTTGTCAGTTTGCTATTAATTGCGATTGTAGTCTCGGGTTCCCAAAGGAATACTGAACACAGATGTCCGGTGTTTTACATTATTGCAATGGTGTTACTAATTAATAAGCATCCAATGAGATTGCTTGTCAATAAATTTTTTAACTCAGAACAGCTCATTTAACTATAATTTGGGTTTTGTTTTTTTACTGCTTAAAACTACTGGTTATTTCTAAAGATACAGTGAGGGAAATAATAATTTGACCCCCTGCTGAATTCTTAAGTTCACCCATTAATAAGGAAATAAGAAGGCTGTAATTTCACTGGTAGCTTTATTTCAACAGCAAAAGATAGATTATTAACAAAACAAGCAAGAAAAAAAATCATGTAACAGTTACAAACAAATTTGTTATTTATCTAGGGAAATAAGTATTTGATCCTGTGCAGCCCGGCCCAAAATTAGGTCATTACATGTGTATATATATATATACACACACACACACACACACACACACAGACACCCACTCTGTTTTTGTTTTTTTTTATCAGGTGATGTGTGGGTTGTAATTAACTTCCACTGTTGCATTTAGGTCCATGACAACATAGAGGAGAGACAGGTACTAATTGGAAGTCCTATGCAGGCACTCGGAAAGTCGGCAAACCAGCACAAACAATTATAAAGCAGCGGTAGGGCGGCCGCCGTCTGACCTATTTAAACATGCCCTTCCTCCGCGTAACACGCCACTTTATTCCACCACTGCTGCTTCCCAGCCGTCAGATGGCACAGCTCCATTTTGCGTCGCGAGCTGAGCCAAGCAGCCAGCAAGCCGGGAAAAACCGTGCGACTTATTTATTTCTTTCGTAAATGAGCTTCCCACGAAATGCTCAATCTGGGAATAATATTCCCAGTAGGTTACTGCCCATTTCCAGCCACGAACCTGATGCTGAAATTAATTAATTGAAACGTTTCTAAATACATTTTAACCCAATAATGTAAGCTTATCTTGGCGGTCACTGTTGCCTAGTAGTGCTCCGTATTCTCTACCCTGTCTTCATAATGCCTCACATTCAGAGAGCTAAAGTGCTAAAATCCTGTCAAGTGCTGACTTCGCTTCCGGAATACTCATTCCCTTTACTTAATATCCATGCCAAAGACGTGGTCTCATCTACTTCCCCGTACCCTGTCAGACTCTGCTGTTTCTTCACCTTCAGAGTCCTTCATGAAGTAGAGTTGAATAATCTAGCCTTGTTTCAGTTCCTTCATTGCCCATCTACATTTACATTTTATTGATTTAGCCGATGCTTTTATCTTTTAGCAGATAATTTTTTCAGAAGAAGGTCTGACAAGCCCTGGAACAATTTGGGATTAAGGGCCCAGTAGCAGAATCACTCTGCTGAGCTGGGGACTGGAACCAGTAGCCTTCCAAACCCAGGCACAGTGACCTGACACACTGAGTCGATAACCAACCCCTACACACCATCCTGAGCACTCTGCGCTGCCTATATCATGGCTGAATATTCACACTGAAAATCTATGATTCTTCTTGAAGCTGTTTAAAAAACGAACATAACTGTTCTCCTAAGAACCCGGTAGAATGTTTTAGCTATGCAATAAAATTATTCCCTTTTACAACATGCCGACATTACATTAATTACACATGGTGGCCTTCTTGGAACGAAGTTAGTTATTTCTTGAATAAAGTGAACTAAATAAACTTAACAAAACACTCTATTTTCAGAAATTCTGACATAGCTCATGCCTATACTCATAATTAGCACAATGAATTCGGTAAAAGACCATCCGTCCCCCAGGGAGGTCTGTCTGTCATATTTCTGAATATGGAATGCATTGCAATATTAAATAGATTTTCTTTGATGAATAAGTACCATCATGTGTTAATTTGTAACAGAAGATAAACTGTAACTTCTGTGAATTAAACCCCATTTTTTGATTGGTTGTGCCAATTTTTTCATGGATATGAAGGGAAAGGGATTCTAGGCTGTGGTATAGTCATGTTATGATATGTTTTGTTGTAATTTTTTATTTCGGTAAAATTGTTTGCTAAAACTAAAAGTTAGTTTAAAAAAAGTAGCATCACACTTAAGCATAGAACAGATCTCTTAACGCCTGACTAGCATTGTCCGTATTGGGTAATAAAACATACGTGTCTATCAGTCAATTTCCGTTCACATTCACCCTTACTGCAATACAGCTATAACATGATACCCCTGTTAAATTTCATAGTCACTGAATGTTTCCAAGCCACAGTAAGTGGGCCAGAGTGCAAGTCATCTTCCTGTTTGCATTACAGACGATGGCAAAGAGACGTCTGGAGGGGACCCAGAGCTCCCTGACCGCACAGTCTGACCTTAACTCTATGCTATAAGTTTATGTGCCAACACATGGCTAGACCCATAGACGGCATGTGAAACTGAACACATGTTCAAAATGCTTGAGTAACTGCCTGCCGGAATCTGGGTCTGCATTAAGGGGTTTGCTCATAAATCCATCCTCAACATCAGAGGTTGTTTTCCAGCTTCCACTTTATAATACACATCACTATTTGTCAGTGCTTACTAAACAGCATAATAAACTGTAAAGGTGATTTACAAACACAAATTCTAGATATTATAATATTGTTCTTAGGATACTACTATGAAATTTGAGTGTTGAAAAGATGAAAACAGTGGCCTGAACTAAAAAGCGGGGTTACTGGCTTATCTGGGTAACTTGTCGGATTTAAGGTGGTACCACAGCTTAAATGGACTTCATATACTTACTACCTTAAATCCAACAAGTTACCTCAATAAGCCAGTAACCCCACTTCGTAGTACAGGTCACCGGAGATGAGTGAATACCACTTTGACGACATGGTAATTGCTTATAGTTCCCTGACATGGTAGTGGTTCCTGGGCATCAGACAGGAGTGGCGTGTGGTTTAGACTCTGCTTATCACCAGATGGTTGCCAGTTCAAACCCCGTGGTCACTAGAGTGAGTTCAACTGACGGTCCCTAGAGCAAGACCTTTAACTCCGACTGCTCCACAGACCGGCTGGCCCTGCTTTCTCAATAGTCAATGTCACTTTGCCTAAAAGCATTTGCTAAATCAATACATATAAATGGTGGTAACATCCCTGCAATCTTGCACTGTTGTCAGGACTACCCATGGAGAAAGTAGCCACTGCTTCTAGAAGAACTATGCTGTTTGCATTTATCACAAGACTGATCTGGATTATTCAGGTAAGTTGAATAACCCTGGCAGGAATGATTAATGCGTGACATGAGCAACAAGCGGAGGGAGAGCAGAGAAGGAGCAAGAGGACAACAGGGACGTCAGCTAATTAGGACCTACAGGTCTTAGGGAAGCAGGAGGAGCAAAGGGGCTTGGAACCTGCCAGAAGCCCACGTCTATTTCAGGGAAAACATCCAGAGGGATCAATAATGCACCAGATTAGAAGTGCTTCAGAAGTTTGCATTTAGAGGTGGCTCAGTGCAATCCCTTTAAACAGATGTCAAGGAACAGGAAGTACATCTTCTGCACCGAAGTGGCCCAGATTAACTTATGCTCAGTTAATACACGGCCCTGAAACGTCCGACCACCTGGTTCAGACACACAAGCTCTTTTATCATCCTTGTCGCCCAGCAGATGGCCACACAGGCTAATGCACAATAAAATCTTCATCTTAAGTCTTGACTGACAGTAATGAACCGTTGTCCCAACGAGAACGAGGCCAAACGGCCTAAAACGTTCAGCGATTCAGCTCCCCATGAATAAGTCATTATGGCTTTCTCTGTATCTCACCCCAGAAATAAAGCTCACAGTAATGGCGCGGCTGCCCAGATGAGGCCCAGGTCCTTGGGACAGACCTACCATCTGAATGCTGCTCGATGAAACTCGCAGGCGTCTGTGCAAACAGTTACTAAGTAACATCCTAAGGTTTGATGTTTGCTCTTTGTCCAAAATTAGGCCTGCTATGCTGAAGATGCGCCTTGTATCCTAGTATGGAGATGCTGTTTAAGATCTAAATTAATTACAGTGTCAAGGATGCTTATAACTAAGCCTGCAGTCGAAATATCATTTTTTTCAACCAATACTTTTATACACTGAAGCTCTTACCTCTCTGATGAAAAGCTGAGAGCTGGTAAATGAGATGATTATCATTCCTACCAGAGTCTTGCCATAGAAAGATCCGAGCCTCATATATTGAGAGAGACAGAGCTGTCATCAGACTGCAGAATGAAGAGCCGCACCACATTGGGCAAAATATTGCATTTCAAAATTGGAGATTTTTGTGATAAATATTGCAATATTTCTAAAACGAAAAGGATTTGAAAATTAACCCAAACTAATAGAACTAAATATTGAAACTGAACTTGTTATTATCTACCAATACAGTGGGAAAGACAAGTCAGTAGTTCACTCATATTCTGGTTAACTCTAATAACAAGTCAATAGGTCCCTAATGATACACTGAAAAACATATCTCTTATTTCAATTTTTAATAAGAATAAATTTCAGCTGAATTGAAGTTCAAGTGATCATTGCGATGTGGACAATTTCTTTTGTATGACATTGTGCAACCCTGGAAATGACCAAATGATCTGCAGCTACTGCTTTAATTACCAGGCAAATTATTTGTGAATTCACTGAAACTAATTAATAAAAATGTCACGCAAAACAATACACCAATTAAGCGAAACCCTGCAGTGCTTCACGCTGTACTAGTGCAAGGCGCCGCTGAAGTGGAGAGGCGGGTATTTTACATGACCGAGAAACCGGCTGCTTTGAATACCCTGCAGCCCTGCCACCTGAGCATAAGCGTGGAACCCGCCAAGAGTGCCATCCACGGAACAGAACCCAATCCTGCGTGTCATATCTGTCCTCTCAGGTGGGTCATATGACTGGGCCCACCAGCCTCATCACGCACCTCAGTCACCCTCCAACCCCATCAACCTCTGTCCGGTAAAAATGAGCTGAGATCACCTTTTATGGGCTTTTAAGACATTCTCTATAATTTGTTTATGCGGTAATGATAGTGATTTAGGGCAAATTGAGACCGCTACGATGATTATTAGGATTATGAAATATGAGCACTGAACGTTCTTATCTAAGATTTCCTCTGTACATGAATCTTTAGTGAGCTTCACTGCAATACTTTTTTGCCATCAAATAAGAAAACAAATGTGTGATAAAAATGAGCACTGGTGAAGGCTACATTTCGCTCACATGCTATTGCACTGATCTCTGAGACGATGCATATTATTCAGGTCATCGCAGCATGTCTTGCTGAGGTCTAAGCACCGTGACCAGGCCTAGCAGCTGGCGCCCATGCGGGCCGTCCAGACGGTTATGTGGCGCTACAGTGCCCATGTACCTGCCCCCCAAGGCGGGCTCTGCTGGCCGCGGCGGGGCGGCGTTTCGTGTGCCGTGAGTCATCGCGCACGTGGCACGGGGCCCCGGGCCCCGGGCACTCTCCCTCGCATCTACCGCAGCGTGGGTCACATGTCACGGCCTTCGCCACGCCGAACGTCCACGAGACGCGCGCGTGCGAGAGGCAGTTCATTGGCGACCGACATCTCCGTCCGTCGGCGAGCCGGGCGTCAGGATGGCGCGGGATCTCGGGGACGTCGGAAGGATCCCGCGCCAGAAGCAGGGAGAAAGCAGCAGATGTAAATCCTCCGTTACATCTGTGGCCGGCTGATGCAAAATGTCTACAGCTGACCTTCCTGGTGAGGAAGGGAGCATCCGAGGGAAGACTCATTCCCAGCGTCAGTGACCCTGCAGAAGCTAATGAGGCAGCCCAGAAACAATAAGAACTGAGCAAATGAAGATGTATAAGACCTTTTCTCAGCAGTTCTGAACAGTCATTATCAGCTGTCAGCTCTGTGACGGCACGTCTACAAAGCAAACGAGAGAAGAGTACTAATGTAAAAAAAACACAGCATCATGAGTTGGTGACAGCCAGTCATGGGGGGGGGGTAATCTGCCCCACATTTCTGAAGCTGTCTTTCAGTTTTTAAATGCCAGACTGTGCCAGTCAAGCGCAGACAGCCAGGGGACCCGTCCAGCAGACACATTCGGTTGTTCCTACACCATTTGGCATTGAGGTCACAGACCGGCTCAGCTGAGGCCATTAGTGGCTGTATGTTTTGTGAAGGAAAGTGGAAGGATGGTCTTCTGAAGCACTGAGGAATGACGGGATGCAGGTTGAGAGCAGCTAGACCTGCTCTTAGGAGTAGAAGAGGAATCTGTCAGAATTAGTTAAGTTTAAGCCATCTAGACGTTGGCTTCATGCCTACACATACAGGTGCCCTTCATCTTTGGCTTGGCTGATGCCCTGGTTCATATTTTACACATAAAAAATTCCAGGGAACCAATTGTGACACCAACATATCCTATTCCACACAACCCAGGCTTGGTCCTGAGACCTTCTCTAACTTCTTAGAACTGGAAAATATGTAATTGTACCAGTTTCGGGGTAGAGACTTCTTGTCTGAAAGTGGAACAGATCTGCCTTGTAATAAAATATTTGCAGTAAAATACCTCTCACTGGCTTATCTCCATTAATTACCATAGAAGGGTGCTCACAGCATGACCTGCCTCTGAAACCTAATTAAAGTTAATTGTTCCAAGGCCGCTTGGGTAAATATGAGCTCTTTTTAGGGTCACTATGTGGCTCACCCTATTTTTTCATCTAGAGCACTAGAAAATGAGCGGAGTGGAATTGTAACGGATACATCAGAAAAAAAAGCATTAATGGAAACTCCAGTCGCAAAAGTGAAAATGCAACTTCAATAAGGAGAAGAGCTGCTAGCCAGCAAAACAGGCCATTAGGTCCAGTGTGGTTTTAATGCTGAAGCTTTTCACACAAGGAACCCGTGAGTTTGGTTGCTGTGCAATGGATCTAAATGGGCTCTCAATACCAAAATCGAATTATGGTGGCGGGTTGGGGTCATTCATGTTGTGAAGGTTGGACAGGTGACTGTTCAACATGATCCTTATAGTTCATAGTTTGCAGTGTCCCTATGTATTTGTGTCCTTTAATCTGCTTATCTGATAGTAATCTCAGCTTTCCTTTATATCAGACCTTAACATCCATACTGTAACAAACATCCTGCCTTTTGCTCATCAAGAAGATCTCTCTCTACTCTCACCCACCCTGAATTCCCCAATACATCTGTCTGTTCCGAATTTCAGGGTCACATGGCTTTATCCATCAAACCCACAGGTAGGCATGTGAGTGTAGCATGGTGGGCCCTACACCTCCAGGGTTGGGGTCGTGTGAAGGTTGCACGCGTCTCCTGTATCGTATAAGTTTCCTCACGCGGTCCAAAGCCCTGAAGTCAGACTAACTGGCATCTCTGAACTGCCTGCAGAGAGTGTTCCTGTACGTGCCCAATGACAAATTGGCATCCTGTCCAAGGTGTACCCTAGCCTTGTGCCACCTGTGCCACCTGGGATAAGTCCCCCCCCCCAAGGCTGTGATGAGGATAACTGGTTGAGCTGTGAGTTTAACTGCAGGTTGTCACCACTGACTTTCTCTTCATAATGAATATGTTTCCTGTTTAATAACATTTCTGCACTGGTTTGATATTTGAAAATAAACCTGAAGCCATCATTATTTAGGGCTAATATACTAAATAAGGAGGCCTTAGTGTGGCATGCAGTGCACGTACCTGTTAGGTATATGGAGCCATTGGGAACTAAAGACTTGTTTAAGGACGTGTTTAGATGGAAGACAAAACCATGCCCCGTCTTCCTGGTAAATGTCTCTTTGCCCGAAAGGCAAACAACAGAGACTAAACTATAAGTGGTTTTCTAAAGTAATGAAAGGACAGAAGAATTCTTTCCCCCATTCCATCCTAACTTAAAAATCATCCTTTCCTTTATACAGTCCAGTCTAGGAAGCCCTTTGTGTGATATTTCATTAGTGTCAGGAAGGGGTGACCATATACATTGTGCCAGTGACCATATAGGGTCACTGGCAGATACAGGCTGATGGGACCATTACCATGCAGCTGCGTGTAACCTGCATACTGTACATGCAGTCTGCATGAACTGCATAGCACATATTTCTAGAAATTACTTGATTCTGGAGAGAACATTTTAATACTACACATGTAATGCACATTAGCAATTTACGTATTAAGGACCATGCGGATTAAAAAGATGCACATTGAACGAGTCACACTAATTACTTTACACAAGTCAAAACTGGTTCCAGGCTAGGATGCCATCCGGAACCTCCCTGAGGAGGTGCTCTGGGCACCAGGCTAGGATGCCACTCGGAACCTCCCTGAGGAGGTGCTCTGGGCATGTCCAACTAGGAGGAGGCCCCGGAGCAACCCCAGGACACGCTGGGGAGATTACATCTCTCGGCTGGATTGGGAACGCCTTGGTATCCCCTGGGAGGAGCTTTTGGAGGTGGCAGTGGAGAGGAGGAGGTCTGGGCATCCCTGCATAGACTGCTGCCCCCGTGACCCAGAAACAGGATGAGCAGTGGAGAATGGATGGATGTCAAAACTGCATTGTATCAAAACTACTATTTTTCATCACGGTAAAGGCTGAAGGTTGCCCAGCTACAGCAGGATTCTGGTGTCACTTAGCAGCTGAACAACATGAGAAGACTCTTAATGGTAAGAGCAGTGCACTCACAGCAGCGGGCCGGTCCTACAGTATAATTAATGGGTGCAGCCATTTCCTCTCTCAGCAGACTCCTCCCCTGTGCTACTTTGAATGAGACACATTAGTTAAAGCAGCCAGGGAATATCAACTTAGATGGAACAAAAGGGAAGCTGGGACCGGCTCAGAATATTAAATATCAAATTGAGGTCACCGTTAATCGCAAATTTAATGCCCTGGGCTGGAGAGGAATCCACAATTGCATTAAATAATTCCTTTGACACCCGAGAAAAACTTTTCAGCATTTCAATTACATTATCAACCGGAGAAGTGATTTTGTTTGTGGGCATTATTGATTTGAACATTAATTTGTCCTGTAATATTTCATTAATTTCATGTAGCAGGGATGTATAACATATGATATCATATTTTATTTCTGGCCTGTTCGCATGGAGCAGGAAAAGACAGAAATACCGCACAAATAACAGTAATTTTCTTGAAAAATGGTGACATGGGGTATTTTCAAAGATAACATACAAGAATTGGTGCTAGTTTATGTACAGGAGTGTCTGTAAACATGATTCATTGGTTGTTTAAACTATATGGGCCGGTTTGCTGAACAAGGATTAAGACTAGTCTTGGACTAAATTGCCATTTCAATGGAGATTCACCATTGTAACTCAAAGCTAGTCTA
>JABFEB020000008.1:14351906-14377173 GCA_019775895.2 Stomatorhinus ivindoensis | reverse complement strand
CAGGTGTGAGAGAAGCAGTGGTTTCTGCTCTGATGTGCTGCTTCAAACGCAGATGCGCGCTGAACCCGGCGCAGTCAGAGACCCTGAGCCATGGAAACCATGACCGATGTGCGCAACTGCATCCTAAGCCGATCTTCACTGGGAGATATTTTAGTTCTGAACATGGCAGGCATATTTATAAGGACTGTGCAGCCTGCATAAAGTAAAAAATCTAGAGACTCATGGTTTAAATTGCGGTCGTTGTTTTTATGGATGTTAGAGGCAGGGAAAAACAATGTCAAGACCTGGAGCCAGCAATTCTACTCAGGACATCCAACTGCATGCTGGGTGCTGGTAACTAATGGGCTCAACTGGGCAGCGATACAGTCTGTATTCACCGTACTCTTCTTCTGCGGTCAGGCTGTGAATGAACCGTAATGTGCAGACCTCTCAACGTGGAAAGCATGAATGGTTCTCCTGAGTGCCGAGTTTCACTTAATTTGCTCTCTCCCATGCAATGATGGGAAGTGAATGGTCAGAGACACACCATGATGGAGGAATGGATACGGATCGGTCCCGTGATTTGCTGGTTCAATTACTGCTAGACAACAGGGTTAAATTTTCCAGAATGTCAATGGAAATCACCCTACAGAACAATTACTATTCATTCATGCACTGTGTACTGCTAATTTATGCAGGATACACCCCAGGAAAATATCACCTTTGTGTTTCTTACTCTCCTTAACCATTTCCTGTGTATCTTCACATAGAAAATAAGTTCATGAAAGAAATTCTAAACATATGCATGCAACTAGCACAACATCAGAAAGCCCTGCACTTGCCGACACCTTCTGGTCAAAAGGCCAAACTAATTAGCCCGTAAACAGCTGCCATGGCAATTTATTCCTAAGACTAGCACAGAATGGTATTATTAACAGAAAAATATTCCTTATTTCCCTTCATCCAATCATATACAGCCATTATTAGCTTTCTTCTGTTTGTGATTCAGCCATGGCTGAGCTACTGTGCAACGATCACGATTATGTTACGTATTACATGCATATTGAACAACATTGCATTTTTTTTCGTCACGAACACTGGCACATTTTTCCCAGTAGTCTCATCTCCTTCTGGGTCTAATCATGCACGCAAACTGTCACACACCAGTGGCTGCACCACACACACCTTCTGTGGCTTGCGGAATATGTTTTTTTTCTACTATGCATATGATATATGGCTAATAATTAATAACAAAATACCCATCCACATTCATCCGCTAGAGGAAAAATAATCAATATCCATTCAAAATATTTGAAACGGAAGCAACTGGTTATTTCAATTATGTTCAGTTTTTTATGTTAAGTGGGATTAATACACACGTCCTGTCAGCACTAGCGCTCTTGAATGGTACTGGATGATCTAAAATGTGTGCATACCTCTTCCTCCTCTAAATACCCGCAAAACCAGGAGCATGTTGAACACAGAATTTTTAACTAATGTACCATAACTGTTGCATGTTTGCATAAAGAAACCCTGAATATAATATCAACTCTGGGACTCTTTCCGGGATGAAAGAAGCCACAATTAATTAAACACAATTAATCGCAATGGGGAAAATTAATGAAAATTCTAATGAGAATTTAGAGCAAGGTAAAACACATATCATAGGTCTCATAATTTTTTTGTTTGGCACAGTTCATGAGGGCATGTTGAACTTTGTCATTAGCCAATTATAACCAGACGCCCCTCATGGCTGAACAAAAGTGGCACCGTTCCACCAAGGGAGGGCACTTTTTAATTGGTTGGGGAGTCTTAACTGACTGCAAAGGCTTGGCCTCATTAGGTCGTCGGGCACCACTCTACCAGCTGGTGCTCAGCTCTCCTACACAGCAACCTGGGATCTGCTGGGAGGATCTGAGGCAGCTCTGGTGTTGTGAATGGGCGGGGAACACGTCAGCCTGGCTTTCGCGCAGGCAGGGAATCTGCTGTCCGTTGAAGAACTTAGGGGGGACGGGAGCACGATATCCTAAAATGAGATCGCACCCAGAAAAGTACAGAGTCATCATTAAACAGGGAACCTTTTAAAGAGACGCACGGAATGTGAAACGCAAAACCTAACCTTGTTTGAAGAGGCTGAGCGTGAGAAGTTGTTCATTTTTATGGAGAGGGGGTTCAAGTCCAAAACACCCACATTCAGAAAATACTCACAGTTTTCAGAATCTCACCATATACCATAAAAGAGCAACTCCCATAAAAACCCTAACTATACATGTTTCAGCTGTGTCTGTAAATGTAGTATGAACAATACCAAAAGAACACAAAATGACCTACTCATCTACGATGTCATTCAAGACATAATGTACTAATGAAAAGATGTAATAGAACCTTATTTTAGGCTTTCATTAGTATTCAGTGAAATATGGAGAGGTCTACACATTAAAAGTATAATCAACAAGTTATCTGCCGCTTATGGAGTATGATAAAACTACTTAAGAGTGATCATACATTGTAAGACTTTACTCAAAGCTGTAATCTATAATGCATTATAAATACCTTCATAATGCTTTATAATGGTCGGTATAAGAATTAATAAAGCATCACAGCATCTTCTATTGACAGTCATAAGGCATTATAGTGTTGATTATAATACTTCATATGATAGAAAACCTACTGGACAGTATCTCCCCAGGACCGGAGTTGGAGACCCTTGACTTAAAGGATGTGGTTTTATATACCTGGATGATCCAGAAAGCCACTGAAATGGTGCTGCATTAGCATAAATCCAAGTGTTGTTGTGAATAAATAACTAATCCCTATGGATTTGTTATCTGCAATACAGAGAAAACAGTGTGCAATATAAGTATGTTTTGCTCCGGGATGTACGAGGTTCGCTGTTCCTACTTATTCACATCTCAACTCATAAAGTAAGCGCATCTACGTGTAACACAGAAGCTAGACTGAAAAGCGCAGTTTGCCTCTCTGAGAAGATGAGATAGGATGCAGTTACTCAGGGTTTAGGTTTGTTCTTCACCTTAAGCATAGTGTCCTAGAGCACAAACAGAAGGAAATAAACTCTGGTTGTGTGTCTCTTTCGTTTTACAGACACTTTTGTCTAAAATGATGTATGAGCGGGAAAAGCGTGGGGTCAGAGAGCAGGGTCAGTCAGCATCCAGTGCCCTCTGGGTTAAGGGTCCTGCTCAAGGGCTGAGTGGATATGATTACTGTCCAACAAACTACCGGACACAGACACTAATCACCAACCCCGGGAGCTACATACTATTTGATTAATTTAATAAATGACTTGTCTCTATCATGGCCCAAAACACACAAAGGCATTATTATTATTATTATTATTATTATTATCGTGAATGGCAGTGTGTTATTCGTATGAAGCCACATCGGTGTTATTAAACGTATGTTTATGGTCTCCCGGCCTGTCATATATCAAAGGAGGACTCGAATATAAATAATAGAAGCCCTCAAGCAGGGTGACGAGCTCTCTGTAATCTGCTCCCCATGAGATTAATTTGCGAGGGAGGCCTCCTGTGGGTCGCACAGCTCACCGAGAGAAAAATGTGATTGTCGATCAATGATACAAGACAGAATTGCACATGTTCCCCCGGATGCGCGCCGTAATCGCTCGCGTTTTGTTGCCAAGCGAGGCTCTTGTTTCCAAATACAATTTGGATCGAAAATATGCCTGAAGATCGCCACGTTGAAAGTAAACTGTATAACGGAAAATGAAGCAAGCCGAGGGAGAGGCAAGAAAGAGCTGCCTTTGAAAACTGGGTACAAACGTCCGATCCGCGGCTCTACCGGCGTATTAAGGCTCTGGGTTTACAGATTAATGTAAGAGAAGCCGCTTGGAGTAGTTTTATATTCCAACAACGTCAATATACGCAGACTGAAAAGCAAGCTAAGGCAAAAGTATACTTATATTGGCATATATAGATTTGTGGTCCTCTCTTGCCTTATTACTCTGAGATAGGAACATTGATATATTAAGCGGTGAAGGAACAGTTCTTGGGAATGCAACTTTTGCGCATATATCGCACAATCATCTTTTTTAGAGGAACACATCACCGTCGTTTCTTCCCTGTTGCTTTTTTCTCTTGATCCAGCTCTGTAACTCAGGTACATAATTACAAGTGCAGTTTGGTCACTGACCCACACGTTCGACTAAGAATCGCTCAATAACCTTATGAACCAACAGCAACACCCAACTGAATGCTGTACATCCCACACTCATAGTCCCCCTTAGTCCAATATGATGTGGCTAAATATTTCCAAATAAACAGATAATATGAATTTAATCCATTTCCCTAAGATGGTACTTCACTTGTGGACGCATTTGATCTGCAAAATATAACTACCAGTAGATTAAACACTGCATTAAAAGCCCTGGCACTTACTCACCCTTGCATATTTAGAAGAATAGGGATCCTCAAAGAGTGCCCAAACCCGGGGCTGCCATCGTCGCCACAGTCCAGATTTGGCATCGGGAGAGTCCCCAAGCGCCAGTCTCCTAGTCATCTCCAGCTCGTCGTCGCCGTCAGCCGAATCGGCCATGCCGTCTCCATCCGCCTCTTCGTTGCCCATGTCGGGCGCTCCTCCGCCGAAGCTGTCCAGCGCTTCCTCGGCGTCTCGGTGTTGCCGATAAGTCATCCAGCAGCATGGCTCCACGTCCGTCTCGTCGATGCCCCAAAACGCCAACTCTTCCTCGTACAGGGGCCCGCAGACATCAGCCGGACAGTGCAGCTTGCCGGTGCGGTAGTAGTTAAGGATGTGCGCAAAAACGCCAGGATGCCGATCGAAGAAGAACTCGTCCACCTTGGGATCGTAGTCGAAGTGGCTGTGGGCATCGGGTTCGGCGAGCCAGGCGAGCCGGGTGCCGGGCAGCGTGCGCAGGGTGCTGCGGTACGTCTGGTGTCGGATGCCTCCCACGTTAATCACAATGCGATCGTTGTCGTCGCCCTGGCCCATCGCGCCCTTTAGGCATGTCTCGGATACGTTCCCGGCATTACAACGCTAACCCGACAAGAGGCGACGCTGAAGCGCCTGAGCGACACATGCTCGGGGATGGGGAGGGGTAAGGAAGGGGATGGGAGAGATGAGCGACGGCTATGAAACTGAAAGGTGAATGATTGGGAAACAAATGCGTCTCCCCAAAAGACAACAGCGCCGGCAGGAATTACACAACAACAACAACAACAACAGTTGCAATAATAATAATAATAATAGGGACACGTTTTTAAAACCAACAGAAAAATATCACGGACCGACAATATAAGTGAATGAATCGCCGCTTTAAAATGATCACCAGCCTGTAGCCACGACAGAACGTGGGAAATCAAAACAATCGGGAAAATGTTATATCCAAGGAAAACACATAAAAAATAACATGTATAAAGTATCCACTGGTCGCAACAGGGAAAACACGAGACATATACTCTCCCGTCACATAAATCCAATAACGTGGCTTTTAGTTACGCTTTAGTATAATATCGTCTCTATACCGCTGACATTCAATGGAAGGTGACGCTCGTGGGCGCATCTGCACTCCTTCGTCCAGTTTCTCTTCTCGCTTTCTCCTTCCCTTCTCTTTATTTTTTAAATTTTACATGTCCTTTTTTCCTTCCTTTTTTAGTTTCTGGACTGGGGACTATATGCAGTTTTTTTTGTTTTTGCAGTGCGCTGTTTTATTACTTTGTGTTGGTTTATTTGGTCGTACCGTGAGCTGCAAATATAGCAGTCCACGTTTTTTAATACCGGACCTCGTTTTACGTCGACGACGTTTTTCTTCACAGGTTTTCGTCTAGAAAACACGCTTCAAGAGACAATCCGGCATCAGGTGTTTTGCTGTGATTCTTAATATATGAATTCGTTGCGTTCACTTCACAGAATCGTGTTTTTTTTCAAAATCCCACCATCCTGCAAAATGGCCAAGAAGCGAGCCGGAATGCTGCCATGGGGTACATCAGAGTGTCAGTGATTTCAGGGATTTCAGACTGCTTTAAGAGCCCCCTCCTTCTCTTTTGATTCCTGAGAGGCGCCACGACAGGACCCGCTACCTCTAGACTCCCCCACCAACGCGCAGGCGCAGTAGCTCTACCGTTATTAATACGGTTTTTGGGATCGAATGTTAGCCGTTACTGGCGCCTTGACCTAGCACGTGAAATAAGCACGTTACAATACAGCAGATTCACGTGGGTAAATATGTTGTGTCATACACTATGCAGTGCTTTAATAATCACCAAGGATTAATATATAACAGTTTGCTGTTCATTATCTCTGAGTATATTCATGAATTATGTGATTGTATGTGTTTCATCAGCATCCATAATGTAAATGTGCATATATACTCGTACTCATATCTTACTCATAATTGATGGAATTCCATCAAGCGACTTTATCTAAAATTACGATTACCAGCATATATTTCAACTTTGTCATGGATCAATCAATAAAGAAGCTTCAGTTGACGCGGATTATAGGAAGCTTTCTTGCTGTTGTCACCAATTCTGTAACGCGCCAAAATCTTATTACTGGGGTCCTATATACCTTCCACCTGCTTATCCTACAGGAGGTCTGGAGCCTGTCCCAGGCAACATAAGGCACAAGTGGGGGACACACCCAGCATGGGGTAACAGTGCACCGCAGGGCATGCACACGTACTATGGGCAATTTATAGACACCAATTAGCCCAACTGCACATCTTTGGATTGCAGGCGGAAACCAGAGTATCCAAAGGAATCCCGCACAACATGCAGAGAGCATGCAAACTCCACACACACACAAGCAGTGGGATTTGTATTCCCGAAACTGTGAGGCAACCGAGGAGGTATCCGCTGCGCCACCATGCCGCCCATATTCCTGTAAGCACTGTATATCAAGTCCTCTACAACTCCCTACGATATGCAGTGAACAATGCCGGTGGCAAAATGTTGTAAAACGAATATAATTTCTTCCTCCAAATTTCCAAAACACGGATTATCTCACTAAACTTGCTGTGAGGTTAAGAAATAAAATATATAAAATCTATTGCATTGCATCACTTATTAAAATGTAATAAAAATCATTCTTGACAAACATTATTCACTTTTTTGTTTTTTTTTAATTTGATCTGACAGTGTTCAATTGAGTTCACTGAGTTGATAACAAAGTTGAGAAGGCAATAAGTGATATTTGCCATAGGCGTGCGTAACATCCTTCAAAAATACAATGATAGACTTCTATTACTTATTAATGAAATTGTGATTTTAAGCAAATGATAAAGGAAATCTACACACTACACATATTGATTGACTGAGAATTAGTGTTACATTCAGTAAAACGATGTGAAAACATATTTGGTTCTTTGGATACAACACAACTGGCATTACACTCACAACTCCTGAGTTAGCCTTGAGTTTGCATTGTCTCTGCAGCTTAGTTGAGAATGCGTGGAGGAACACCCCATATCTAGTGGCATATTGAAAAAAACAGGACATAATTTGGAAAATATTGCAGCTGAGTCTGACTTTTTCAAAGAGCAAGTTATTGATATACAGTAGGGATAAGTGGTTTCAGAAAATGGATGGATGGATATTATAATTATAAAAATTATAATACATAAACATTCTAGAAGTATTCCTGCACACAGGATCATATATAGCATAATCTATATCTGACTATCAAAAGGCTATGGTAGAAAACGTTTCCAGTTTTGTAACAGCACAATAAAAAATAGCACTAATTAAATTTAAAGCTATAAGATTGTTTATACTGTTTGAATTTGTTCTCGATTTTTGAATTGTATTTTTCGTAAAAGTAGAAAAACATATCGACAAGAATACCCTCATAACTATTTCTTACAAGTGTTTGGGAGGAGGTAAAATGCAGTTACTCTCACACTTACTGATATTGCACGGTGACTCAATGGAGCATGGCAAGACATTTGGCTGAACAACTAAGTATCTGTCAGAAAGTTATTCTCTGGGTTGTTCTTTGCATTCAAAGTAATGTTCTGTTTACGTAACGGTCAAATTCGCAAAGATGAAACAGGCATCCAACAACAAAACCTTGATATACCAAAAATCACCAGCAGAGGGAGCTATTGCATAATAAATATTTTGCTGTGCATTCAGCAAAAACATGTCCGCATTTCTATCACTCATAAGTGCTACTTCATAGTACTGTATTGTTATCTAAATCAAGATATATTAATATACTATATAAAATGTATTTTTCAGCATCACACAAATGGCAACATGTTATGTATTGTGGTTTTCTATAGAGAAAATGTTTTCATTTCTCAAGCTTTGCCCTGAATGTCAGTGGCTGAAATTACATACAGGTATTAACTTTTGGTAAAGCTGCATGACCTGTGTGGTCTGTAATGCTCTTTATTTATGTAGTTCTTCATTCTTAAAGATTCTTTTATTCTTATATGCATTAGCAACAAGTATATATATCACTTACATTTTATTGAACAATTTAGGTACTGACATTGATTGTGTCCATACCTACATTCAGATATTTAAGGCTTTTGTGGATTTTAAAAACAATTCATTACACTGGACTGAATGGAATTTTCTTTGGAAATACAGCTTAGTAGCTACAAAATAAACACCTATCACCAGAGTCCGGAGAATACGAATCCAGGCCAAGATTTTGTTCCAACCAACCATTTGAGTACTCTGTGACTCTTTATACTCAACTGGTTGGTTGGAACAAAATCTTGGCCTGGATTCATACTCTCTGGACCAGAAACCTCCACCTCTGCCTGTCACATGTTACATCACCTATGAACAGGGCATGGAAAAATGAAATCCAGCAACACAGACACTGACAATAAAACTTATCCAACAAACAAGAAGAACATGAACATATTAATGAAAACAAAAAAGAACATGAACATAATTTTAAAAACACCTTATAAATCACATTAAAGCAAAACATGAGGCCAAGCTGGGTTAAAAGGCACCATATAAAACAAATCTAATGTATTCCTAAACATCTCAAAATCTCTTTATTTCGTGTTCCCAAAACAAACTGCATAAATGCAGTTCAAATAAAAGTACCATCAAGACGGGTTAATTTGCAGGAGCCTGTCTGGAGATGATCGCTGGAGTCCAAGGTTGGACTGGACATCTGGCATACTGAACATTTTCCCAGTGGGCTGATGGGTACATAGGCCCAGAACCCCTGGGTTCACAAGATTAATCATGGGGCAGAGCCCCCCCCCCCCCCCCACTTCACTCCATAGTCCAGGGCTGGGTTTTAAACTGGAAAATGGGAAAAGTGCGAGAGGGGTGAGATGGAATGGGGCATCATTTGTATTAAACGAGGTGGAGTAGAACGAAAAGAAAACAAGGGAGAAATCAACAAAGGAAACTGGTGTAGTCTAAACAACCAGTAAGTCTACGTGACTTTTACAGCAGGACTTTTGAGAACACGAGGCGTAGCCTCGTTGATCACATGCTTTCCATCAGATCCAAACGTCGGTCCTGAAATCCCAACAAGTGGCTACTGTGAGTGCAGCAAGCATCAGTGGGTCGCGAAGGCATCAGAGCCCCCCTATCAAGAGCCGTTCTGGTGGAAAGAACAGGTTAGAGCCACGAGGCATACAGATGGAAGAAACCTGACCTGGTCATTGCTGAACCTGGCAAGAGTAACTCTTAAAAGAGAGAAACCACAAGGTTATCTGAGCACTGGTGTCTGATTCTTAGGCTATACACTGCTCGGGCATGTTCGTAACCCATGTGAAGTGTCTGTCCAAGAAATAATACTTCGGTCTGAGTAATATTTGAGTCACTGCCAATTTGATAGTGAGGGCCTGCTTTCTGACCACAACGTACCTAATTTCTGTTGGCAATAGTTTGCAACTCATGTTTAGCACTGGGTGTTCCTTACTGTCTGACTCCATGGCCAACATGCCAGGGCTGATGTTAGAGGCATCCATCTGGATGATGAATGGTGAATTGGTGGATCCTACAACAAGCTTCAGGTTCAAAGCTATCTTAGCAAGCATGTAATAAAAAGCATTCCTTAAGAACCTGAACACACGCCAGTCATAGTGATCATAATTTTATCTTTTCAAAACATTTGCTAAGGCACATGGGAGTCCTTAGAACCGCAGTTTCCAAATTATTTTCTTATGGAAGCATGGCGAGGTCACCACTTGTCAGCATTCCTAAGGTGACTATATCCATATTCAATGCTGCAAATCACAAAGACATAAATGCGTATACAAACTAGAGGCTTCTAAAAGATTCTGTTTGCCTCCTTTAAGGCCCAACATTCATGAACGGCAGGGACACTCAACGCCCTTAGATACTGTCTTCTGAGGAGGGGGCTCCAATTTCACTTTGCCCTAGACAGGAGGCAAATGCTCACCTATGGCGTCACATTGGCTGGGACCAGTACTATATGTATGGGGACAACTGTGTCAGAAAAAGGCATAAGATTTGATTTGCTTTGCAAGCAATATTTCTTCCTTCCTATTGAAAATGCATGCAGCCTTATTCACATGCTGTTGCAATGGGTTTGCAATAACATGCTACATTTTGAAAGCTGGGAGTACCAACTGATAAGTAATTTCAACATTGCACCATTATTGCCAAAGAATTCTTGCAAATATTATAATAGATTTTTTTACATGTAACTTAAGATACACATTTTGAAAAGTAATCGAGAAAAAATGCACTGAAATGATCCTCTTACAACAGCAGAGCATTCTTTGACCAACAGTTATATATTGAGCCATTGTCTTCAGGAAAGAGGAAACACTTTATGACCTCTTACAACTTTGCATGTTTACTGTGGGGGCAGTGTTGCCCACTCTCATGCATTTGGTATCACATTCACTCTTTCAGACTCATATGCTCACACAAGACATCTTACAGCAAATTTATATTATTCCATTATAAACATAAAATTACCTACATCAAAAGCACTTGGATTGTTTGCAAACCCTACAGACCATTTACACGGTAACAAAACCTACATACATATAAATGCGTGTGCATATGTGTGCAGTCTTGTCTCGAATTGAAAATCTCACGCCAGCCAACTGACAAAGCTATCAAACCTGCATTTGTACCCGTACTCCGATTATTTGCAGGAAAATTGGTATGACACATTAGATAAAAATGTAAATAATTTATATTTTAGTCATAATTACACAAATGCATTCTGTGAGAGGGAATGAGAAATTAGCATCAAAAATGGCTGGGCTGACTGGTAGGGTAGCTCTTGCTGATTTAAAAAGCCGGGGTCTCTGGGGAGGATTTATGCGTTTTAATGGTGTCTTCCCATCCACGTGCCCCACTCAAGAAACAAACTGCCTCTTCCATAAGGCCAATAAAAATGACGGCCAGCAGGACAAAATGGCCAATTCAATTTAGCAAATGCAGAGTGAAGTACCACTCAAACTGGTCTGGAAAATGAAGCAGGCCTACATCATTTAAGCAATTCCAAAACTCCCCACCTACATAGCCTAGGTTTTCAAATTGTTAATCCAATGACATTTTAGGGGTATAAAATTTTGGGGTCTCATTTATCCAAGTGCAAGCAGAAAAAGAAACCCTACCCATGAGTACTCGTACTTTCATGGTGGTATTTATGGAAAGTTCAGCAAACCCCCAAAGTCCATAAGACCCCCATGGGAAACAGAAAGGTTGGGGTTTCCCGGTGTTTCGATGGGTATGTAGGCAGGAAAAAATTCTCATAGAGGACTCCCCCACTGGATAAAATGCATGACTCAGCAAACAATAGGCTATCATGGGGAAACCCCCTGCAAAATTAGCTGTATGACCATAGGGGCAGGGGGCGTAGCTATATATTTACCCCCCCCCCCACCCGACAAATTGTAACTGTACCTGGCACCCACCACCCAATTTGGCATGTAATTTAATTCATTCAAGGGTCCCTGTACAGTGCGGGGGCCCTGAATCTGTCAGGTATCCATGCCCCTACTTGCACCCCTGTGTGGGGGTGAATTTGTAATCCCAGTCCAACCCTAGCTGGCAGGAATCTGGTAGTCATCCTTTTGAAAAGGACTTTGATGAAAAACACATGCATTCACATCAGAGGGACAATTTAGAGTAACCACTTTACCGTTTATGTTAAAAACTATCCGTGGATTACGTGCCAAAGCTAAATCGAAACTATACAAATATATGTACAGAAGAATCGACAAACAGAAACTTGTTATGCACAGGTCTTACTGTATAAGCGTATTACTTTACTGGCCACACAAACATTGATACAGTCGACGTCTTTCCAGTTGTTAATCCTCCGTTTTCTATTCTAAAAGCGGGGGATGGTGCGCAAACGTAATGGAATATTTCCCTTAAAGGACACTATTCATTAATATGCCTCGTCTCCTTCCTTATTTTCAGTCTTTTTATGGAGGTGGGGGAGGGGAGGCAGTGGGTGTAGCCCGGTCTGAGGCTCGGAAAGCGCAGCATTTGGTCCGCTTACACGCCGCGCTTGGCCGTTCGGAGACACTTATTAAGCCGTTTTTCCAAATCTGAAACAAATAACCAAAAAAACATCGAATATGGGAGTGGAAGGTTGCACAAAATGTATCAAATACTTACTATTTATCTTCAACTTCATTTTCTGGGTGAGTTGTCTTTGAATTATTTTCTAAAATATTCCATTAAAGGATTTAATACTAATTTTAATCAAGAGATCGTGTTTTATACAATCGGTATATAAGTTTAAGCATGTGATCCTAAGGAGCTAGCTGGCGAATAGTTTTTCGTATTTTAGGCTGCGTTTGTTAATTATCGCGCTATTGTCTGCTAAAAATGCGAGGAAATGTTTGTTTTTCTTTTATCCAGATTCACCTTTATCCCAGTGATCGCTTTTAATCAAAGCACAATGCCAAATGCTTACATATTTAAAATAAGGCGACGCAAGTGTATGTTTTGAAAATGTATATCGGAGACGTGTTGTTTCTTTATCTTTAAACTTTGGCTAAGAGGCTGGAAAGAACCGCTATCCTTCGCATTTTCAGGCCTGTTATGTTACTGCAAGGTAACCGCTCACTGGTCGCTTTCTAAACGGTTAACTGATTTATCTATTTAACTCAATTTAAGCCCGGAATCTTTGAAATGTGCTGCGTAATCCGTTAAAACAAAAGGAAATCTCAAAACAGTGACATGTAGTCTACTTATGTGTTCTGTTTTTCGCCACCTTTTCGCATTTCACTTCTCTACGCGGTGTGGGATATGCTTATGATGGATCGCACACTTGCCCGTGTATGTAGCTCGTGTTAAATCGCAAAAGGTAACAATGTCGCTGTTTCTCGTCGAAATATAAAATGGTCTGACGTCATCGGCGAGTCTCGATGTTTTTTTTATACCATAATTGTATTTTGCCTTAAAAAGGGCGAGTCCTTTTACTTTAACACCAGAGTCACCGGAGAGGACAATATCTGCAAAAAAGTAAGAGTAAAAATTTCCTAACATATGTAAAATAAATATATAGACTTTTATTATAAAACTTAATTAGTGAACCGCTGATGAGAATTATAGTTATGGTAATAAGGCTTGTAAGCTGTCCGTTTCCTGTTACCTAGGAGACTGCTTGCACTCACTGTTTTACGTTTATTAATTAAATGCTTTCACAGACATCCCAGTTGTGTCTTTAGACAAATTACAATAGGCAACGAAGGTAAAATAGCTGGCGCGACTTTACTTTCCCAGAAAATCGTCTTGCTGGAAGCAAGGTAATTGCTGGAACTTGAGTAGAGAGGGAGGGAGAGAGAGAAAAAGATTTTGAGAGTGTGACTCAGTTATCCGGGAAGAATCTTACTAAGGCTTGTGGCATTTTGGGATGATTAGGGTACTGAGGGCTGAATGTCTTGATTGAAACAGGGTATCCTATTGTCGGGCTAGCATAAACTGTGGGTGGGTTGTATACCCTTTAATGCCCGTCACTAGCAGCTTGTAGCCAAGTGTATATAGACATGGGACTGTTGTATCTGTTGCGACAACTGGAGAAGCACTTGCATGAGGTTTATCGGGGCCTCTCGTCTGCTGAAGAGACAAACATTACTTGGCGCTTCTGAGGGTCACATCACTCTCCATATCATGGTTTAGTTTTTTTTCTCCTGATTAGCAGGTTATTTACAGTATAGGATGAGGGCGGAGATGTGAGGTCTCAGATGTCGTTCTCTGCCTTCCAGTAAACACATGGCTGTTGAGAGTAGCGAGTCAGAACAGTTTGCATTTCGTTTAATTGGGGTGGGGAAAAAAGGAAAGAAAAGGGAAACCTATTATGTAAAGGCAGCACAATAAAGAATTATACATAAGGCTTTCTTTGCTCAGAAGTTCTCTAGGTGAGTGGTTCATGTGATTTCAGGGTATCTTCAAATTGCCTTTCCTAGACTACGGTTTGCCAAGCGATATGTGTCTTGTCCACCAAGCCCCCATTCCTAGCATGCTTTTCATTCTGTCCTTCTACCAGCTAGACAGAAATAGCTTCCCCAGCCAACTGCCAGTGCAGAAACACTGACATGAGAAGCCATCGTGTGTCTGAGCCACCTTCAGATTATCCCCAAACAGGCGATTACAACAAGGTCGGACACGTTTATCTGGAACCTGTTTGAACTTATGACTATTTACCAGGTTAGATATTACTAATGCTTTTTAAGGCTTTTTTTACGGTAAATGAATAACCTGAAAGCCGTGCTACCCTGCAGAGGATGCTTGAGGGTTATTGCATTTCTGGATGTAATAAGTAGCCATGTAGAGAATTTTAACTTAATCTGTGGTAGAACCTGTAGAAGTTTAATTTCAATTTTTGTATCTAATTCAGCTCTAAAATGGATTGAAGTCTGTAATTCATTTCGGAATGCTTGAAAATTTCCAGACAAGATTATGCTGTAGAGTGTGGTGTAGTGACAGATTTTAAATCAATATAAAGTCTCATTACCCATAGTGCTTTTAGGAAGAATTTATCCAGTCTTGGACTTTACCATTTGGTGGTTACATCATCATTTCTTCTAATCTACACATCCTAACATGGAGGAAACCACAAGATTCTGAACAATTAGTCATTTCCTATCATATGGCCCTAGGTTTTATTTGTTTTCTGCTATAGATACTGTCATGATGTTGCAATGCTTTTTTCAAGTACAGATTAAACAAAGACTGAACTATGTTGTCAGAATGGGGAACGCTGCAAACAGGCCCAGATCCACACGAATATGCCTGCTGCGGGGCGAGAGTTTTCGGAAGGGTCTCGTGACAGTGTTGATTATCATTTTTCTGGTGTTTAATCTGTGAAATATAAATATTATTCTCTTCCTTTATTTTCAAACTACCTTTTCGTTCTATCTCTGATCCAATCCTGGATAAGAGGTCTAATTTGAAAAATCAGGCATATTATCTCTCAATATGTTTGTATTTATTATTATAGTTTATTAACTATTATTATTATTATTATTATTTTAAAGATGGAAGCAGTTTTTTCTTGACACCACTTTTCAATTTCTTAAGAATTTAGTAATTGGTAATGAAAGTCTATTTTTCTCTAGCCTAAGGTGGCAAAATAATTAATATAAATATAATATAAATGCTAATTGAAAGGAAAAGCTTTGCCAGTACTAGACATAAACCACAAGAAATGTTCCTTGCTTTTCTGACTTATACAGGGGAACACCCCACCTTCTGGAAACTGTTGTACATGGCATCAGCGTATCATAGGATTACAATTAACAGACAGAGAGGCTTTTCAGGGGAAAAAAGTATGGAATGGCAGAAAATAAAATGGTAGCGAGGAAACCTGCATGAGTCTGCAAGAGATTTTATCAAAACAATGACCAGAAACAAAGGAGCGAAAAATCCCAGAAATTGATCTTGATACATTCAGTCTTGAATCAGATTTTTTGACACTATGGAAATGTTTGAAGTTGAAGTGCACCGATTCCATTTTTTCAGTGCTGATACAATCCTGGTATTTGAACAGAGGGTATCAGCTGATATGAGTACCGATCCGATAGCAGAGCTCTTTATTTAAATACAAATGAAAAAAAATCTATGCCAAAAAAAAACAATTTCTTAATTAGGCTACTAGAAATATGTATACTGTACGTATCTCCACCTCGTTTGTATATATTGTTTTAAGTGTTTTTGAGGCATTTGCAGTTCAATTTTGCCAAGAATAATAGAAGAATATAGAAGTGAGTAATGCTTAAAAAGCCCTATAGTTTTCGCTAGCGTGTCTCCAGTGAATGGGAGGAGCAGGTTTGACCAGGAACTCGATACCAGTGCCAGAGAAAGCCAAATGACTACAATAACCCAATTGCTATCTGGTAAATCTGCTAAGTAACTGCATTTCCTAGAACTAATGGTGTTATTCCCTGCCTACGCCTACTGTATAGGGGTAGAAACAGAGGTTGGGGGGTGTGGAAGGGGAAGAGATAAGTAGTTATAATTAGTCAAGAGTATGGCTGTCACTATTGATTATATCAATAATCGAGTAATCTGCTGATTTAATCTGACGATTCATCAGGTAATCTTTTATAATATATGCATTGGAATTGGTGCATAGTCACACATATAGTCAGTTTAGACTCATGCACACACAGGACAAACATGCAAACTCCACACAAAGTCGCACGATGCGGCAACTGGTACCCACTGTGCTGCTGTGACGTTTTGGAAGCTTGTGTGATGTTTCCTGCACATGCAATTGTCCCTTTGCAAGGGCCTCGATAGTCTATTTTCATTCAGTTTTAATGTGAAGTGTTTCTGCACAAATGATCCTCTATCCTCCCTCTACCATATTGCCGAGTAATCGATAAGGAAAATAATTGGTACCTTTTAATTATTAAGTAATCAAGTTTAATTGAGTAATCACGACAGCTGTAGTCTACAGTTAAATACTAGTATAGTAACTGGTGGCATTAAGACACACAAAGAAATACAGCTAACCACCTAATCGATGGGGAAAGATTGTGCAAATTGGCATGTAAATGGAATGTGTAATAAATTAATAGATATTGTTTCAGAGATATCTAGGACTTAGAGCATTTGGGTAAAAACACATGTATTGGATTTCACATTTCCAGTTGATCCATCCAGTAATCCGAGAAATTGTAGAGGTTGGGGGGTGTGGGAGGGGTATGGATTTGATGGTGGGCAGGGAGTGATGGGGCTGCCTGGGCGTTACATTGTCGTTCTGACAGCATCTTCTCTAGTTTAACAGGAGAGACAGCCTGTAGTAACATGATTTGTTTTCTGCTTATCTGAAGTAACTATTCATAGATGACTAGACAGGTAATTTAGAGATTTAAGGTTCTTAAACACCCAGTTGTATTCCTTAAGTCTACTGAGTAACTTCCTTACATCCTTAGTAATGTTTCTTTAATTGATGGTGAACATTATGTTTTGAGTTGGACTTGCATTATATTACCGCTTCCTCAGGACATTAACAGAGGATGTGACTTCTGAGTGCATGTGGTTGATGGGAATGTTGTTCCACTTAAATTTGACATGGATAATAATAATAATACTTATTATTATGCTGCTATTGCTAAATGCAGACATGCTAGCCAAATTATATGTACAGGGCAAGATTGTTTTTTAAACCTAACTTTGTTGTTGTTGTTATTTATTTGGCTTTGTCGAGTCAATACCAAATCCTGGCAACCACAAAGATGGCATTTCTTTGGAATATCTCCTTTGTCTTCACTTTAAATAAACTACTTATCAGTTATTTTGAAACTAATTGCGTATAAGCCTGGGTGTTAGTTTTATCGTGTTGTGTATTGATTTTTAATTGAACATAAATTAGAAGTTGTAAAAGTCACCCAGAAATGTTCTGTACGTTGGATCAGTGACCGGAGAAGCAATCAACACAATGTGGAAAAAAATGTCTGCTTTTTAGATCAAGTAAAAAGATGGCAGCTGAAGAATTTATAAGTCTTAATAGAAAGCTCATATCTTGAAATGATACATGTGACTTAAACAGCGTTGTTTTCCATTTCCAAAACTGCCTATTCAGTAGATGGTTGCAGGGAACATTGTTTTTCCATCCAAATCTGTATCTACAGTATTCCATCTCATGAGACTCTGTAATATGTCACAGACTATAAATCATACTGATCTGCATTTATAACCCTATCTATTTGCACTATATCCTGTATGTGTTCTTTTTAATCATTCAAAGTGATGGTATCTCTTGTGTAACGATTTGCTCCTGGGAGTACGCATTTTGAACCCAGGAGCAAGATGTCATTTTTCCATTGAAAATCTATTTTGTAACCATGTAGAAATGTTGCACAGAACAGAATGGATAAGATGATGTATTATTACAGGATTCTGTATTGGCGAAAAATTAAATGAGGAAGATGGGAAGAATCTTTATCTTGAACAGAAGTTTTTTCACTTGTTATAATTACAGGTCAACTTAAAATATGCTTTTGTTAATCTAACTGATCACTGCTTATTGTATAAGATACTGTCTTCAGTTTATTTCTCGTTGTCTGGTGTTCCACGCAGTATACAAATGTCTCCCATGTCCCTTTGGTTTTAGAAGATATAATTCCAATCTTTCAATTCATGAGGAAGGTAATTTTTATTATTTTTAATCACAATTTCAAGCAAAAGTTTTATCTCAGAAAAGGGTGTTTGCATGTGCATGATTTGGTAGACAGTCACATTCCTAAAATAACTCCATGTTTTATACTTGAGATTTTTTGATTATTATTTTTGGCTGATTTTGAGAGACTGGAAATTAAGATCCAATACCTGTTAATTTTAGGGCTGCCACGATCTACGACTGTAGATTTCTGTAGATTAATCTGTCCACTATTTTATTGATTAGTTGATTAATCGATAAACGATGAATTTTCCTCTAGAAAATCAACTTGACCGTTTAATTTAAGGTCATTTTATTTTGAGGACAACAAATCGTATGTCATCGCAGGGCTTTAGTTATGTACACAGTATGTGTATTGTGATGCCCAAGAGTTAGTAATCTGTATAAATTTGGCAAATCCTGATAATGAATAAATTGTTAGCAGAGTACGCCCCTTACAGCACAAAGGATAAGCACTGAAGACGTTATTAAGGAAGGGACAGGTTAGCAGCCACGACATCTTTTAAAGGAGGAAATGGTGGTTAAACAAGATGTTGGTGGTGTGGCGGTACTTTTTGCAGATTAAAGGTTTCATTTTAATTCCAGTTCACGAGTTATTTTTTAACTTTAATAATTTGTGCATGTAGCAGCTACAAGGACAAAAGATATTAAAAAGCACTGTACTAATGGTAATTAAAAAAATATGAATGGACAACACGATGGTTTAGCCTTTTCTGGTGATTTAGAATACCGCTTGTGAGCGTTCTCTTCCGGTGCGCATGCATGGCGCTGGGACCGACGTGGTACGCCATCACATTTTGCACAGTGTAAAACCACCATTCTTTTCTGGATAATTTCAAGTACTCCCATAATTACTTAGTGGTATTAAAGGAAATTGTGTCATAATGAATTGAAGAGTTTCAAAAATCATAAATGTAATTTTATTAAAATAAAAAACATTGCTCTGATTCAAAATACTGATGTCAACGCATTTTCGGCATCAATGTCACTGACTGTTGACTAATCATGGCAGCCCTAGTTATGTTAACACTAAAGTCAGCTTATGTGCTCTAACCTTCACACTCAATGTGCAGAAAACTGTGATTGTGAGTCTTTTTAAGGCACACCCAGTTGTTCCTCATGATTGCTCACTTGGTATTGCCTCTGGAAATATTTACTCATTTCGGGAAATCTGAGTCATGTTTTCTTCTAGCGCTAGCTGAAGGGGAAGGATCAAGCTACCTAACAATCTGTGTATCAGATTTTCACTTAGCTGAATTGAATGAGAAGTTAATTATTTTTAAAGAACCTGTCTTGCATACCTGACAGCAAGGCTCAAAATCAGACTTTGAAGCATGAGATTGAGGGCAGGTCTTAATAGTTGCCCAGCCACCGTTATTCTCATGTGCGAATAAGCCATATACACGATTGGTTAGATGCTGAGTGCCAAAAATACCACCACCCCATCAATGTAAAGTGAGAACGATCGCAGTGTGTGACGACTGTGACGTCCACTGTGCAGCCTTGGCAAGCTTCCACAGTGTGTGATGTTCATTTTGACATTGGCATTTCCTGTACATGCAATTGTCCCGTTGCCTCAATCTGCTGGGTTCAACATCAATAAGTTGCATCAATTTTTTTTACTGTCACAAAACCAAATTTAGCAAGTTTTACGATCTTTGTAGGTGTTTTGCTACATTTGTGAGAAAATAAAATGCAAGTTGAAGTGGAAGGAAGTGAACAAGAACTTCTGCAGCATATATATATATGTGTTGTATTCCATAGATGATGTTGAGAGTGAGGACAGTGGTTAATAATCGTTATGTACGAATGCGCGAGATACGGTAGTGGTTAGATACCAGTGCCAAAAATAGGACCCCACCCCCTTCAAGGGAGATACGCAACGAAGAGCACGAGATATCTGACTCAAATTTAACTAGCCTCCTTCATGTCATGCAAGAATAAAGAGTATATGGCCCCCTCACCACCCAGTGAGTGAGTTTTAAGGTTATAGTATAGTAACTACCTCGATCTCTTTTCAGTTCACATCTAGTTGCTGTAAGTAAACTAGGCAGATGCAGATATGAATATTCTGTTTCCCTTGTCCAAACAAAGTCAGAATGTTACATTTGGTTGGTATGGGGGGGGGGGGAATTTAGTTTAATTTCGTCTCCTGACTTCATGGCTTTCTTGCGAGGCCTTCCAGCGTTTTTCTGCGAAAGTATTTAACTGGTTACCAGGCAACCATTAAAAGGAGAGGCAGTCCCAGAGAGCTGAAGAGCAAAGAGGCGCTTCCGAGCTATTTTGAGCTTATTTACAGGCTGTTTCTTGTTTCAGTTGAAGCTGGGATTATGTTTTTTTTCCCCCCTGAATTGCTGATTTTAATTGGAAACATTAACATGGGTGGACGTCTCTGTACTGAATCACAAGCCTTCATATGCAGTGACTTCACTTCACTTTGCTGTACCACATCCTGTCCATTTAGCCTCTGGGTTTCCATCCAACTTTTAACCGCAAAATGTGCTAAACTATAATTAATCAAACTGGACAATACAGTTTAACATTCTTTATGTAATACAAAGAATGAAAGATCTTGGTTTGCTTTCTTAAATTTTAAGAGTATTCGATCTGATAAGAAGCGAGCTAAAGCAAGAAGCAGTGATCCACCCAAGAACCTTTCAACAGTTTTTTTTTACACTTTTTTTTTTTAACACTAATTTCAACTGGGTTCAGTCGGCTCCACTGCGGGTTTTTTTTTCTAGCTAAATGGTAAAAATGGATTTATCACAGTTTTTTTAGTTTGAAAGGTGAGTGTTTTGTGAATGAACACAGAGAATGTTCTGATTTCTCCTGCTTCACAGTACGAGGTGGCTTGGGGAATATGTCTAAAGTAGGTGTGGGTCTGCTATGAGGTCCGTGCAGATGGTGGAAAGAACGAGGGGGGGTTGTGTTTTCAAATTTCTTGAACTCAAGGCTTTCCAGCACATCTCACAGTTTCCTAACATTCCTGAGGCTGGAGCCGCACAGCGTGTCTTCTGGCTGACGCCTTCAGTCCTCCAGCAGAAGCTGAAACCAGCTCCAGCCTCTAGTAAAGGCAGTGCCCACATGGCCAGTGGAGAGGGGGGGGCATTTCTTAACCTCTGGTGACTCTTGATCTTGCATACTTATCACTTCACGCGTCTTTAGCTCCTGTAGCTCAACAAGTAAAGCGTAATGCCAGCAATACGACGGTCATAGGTTCAAATCCTAGTGACCACCCACAAATTGTAACCCTTCCCTCTGCTGTAAGTCACTTTGGACAAGACCACCAGGTAAATGAATAAAACAAGACATGGCCTAGTCCCCCCCCCCCCCCATGTTTTTTAAATTGTTTGCTTTTACTACTTTGTCAGCACTGTTTAGTTACACATCCTGTTTTTCAAGAGCAAGAGACCTTTGTAATGGAGACAACTCTGCGCTGACTAATGAGCTGAGGATTAAATGGTCTGTATTAATAGCCCTTTAGTAATTGTCTTCTAAGCACACACAACTTTTCCTTTTAACCCAGTTTCCCTGCAGGAATTAGTGGATTACTACAGCCAGACAAAAGGAAAACATTGCAGAAAAATGCAGGCAAACTTTTACTAATCCTGTCCTCTGCTACTCTACCGTAAGCATGTACTTTATAATTTTTAAACCGTTTGAATATGTGGCGATTTTGCCAATTGCAGTATCTTTTCTTTTTTTTTATATTGAGAGGTCAATCAAAAGGGGGTAAGTCAAAGGTTAAAGTCAAGCAAGGTGAGGTTTCCCTGTGGCACTTTTCCACAACCACCAAGTACTGAGCCTTACCCGAACCAAGGGCTGACAAGGCCCTGCTTACGCTGACCTGGTTACATCACCACCATCTGATTGGTCGGAATGCATGGAGATTCCGATGTTCTGCACGTGGATTATTTGAAGGAAAAAGCATATGGTCTATTTATTATTCATTATGAGTAGTTTCGCACATGGCGACATATTTATGCACCCCCATTTAACTCGGCACTTAAAAACAGTACTGTAGAATAGTTGAATGGAGTGAATTCATAATGCAAATTTACACACGCAAATGTTAATTTGATGCGAAAATAACAGCAATTCATCACAGACATGCTAGCGGAGATTGGTACACAGTTAAAAAAAGAAAAGAAATCCATATTATTATTATTATTATTAATATTAATAATAACATGATGATAATTGAACATAGTAAACCATGATGTACAATGAATGAAGAGGAAATAAGCTTCTCTTTGGTTTTACATCACTGTCGCTTTCCAAACCTTGCAACACCTTTACCGAGCCGGCCCTTCTGCAGTGGAAAACCGAAAGGAGCTGGAACTGCGCTGTAACTAGCCACGCTTCGCGGTGCGCCTCGGGCACGCCTCATTTCCTGTATGCCAGTGGGCCAATGATTTCTGTCCCATTCCTCCAGCTGGCCGGTGGTGTCATTCTGGGTGTGGGACTCTGGCTTCGGCATGACGAACAGACCAGAAACCTCCTTTCGCTGGAGTTCGACGGTGCCCAGGCTCCCAGCACCTTCTACATCAGTAAGTCATTTTGCTTTTTAACTCATTCCAGGTAACAGTCTTTATCACACCCATGGGAATACAACTGGTCTTCTGCCTCCTTGAATTTATGCTTTAAATAATGCTCCTTAAATGAATATGTTCCCCATTCTTTGAAAATTTATTTTCATATTCCCCATTCTTTGGAACAGTTTCGCTTAGGTAGGAAAACTGTAAGAGAAGTCCCGTCACTGGTTCTGTGAGATGTTGATTATTAGTTACCAAGCACCACTATCTCCCAGGAACAGCTGTTGTCTATATTGGATTATAAGCCTCCTTTTAAGGTTACAGGGGAGACGCTGAGAAAGAACAAGTGGGTTGGTGCTAAATGACCACAGAGAAAACTGAGCAACTGAAATGCTATCCCTGGCCTTCCACACTGGTGGGTTACACTGCAGGCCGACTGTAACCAGCCTCCATTAGCAGGGCAGGACCGAGCAAGGGGGCTCTTCATTACAGGCCATTAGCCTGGGTCTAACGAGGCAACGAGGAAGGGGCTGTGCTGGTGCAGAGAGCCAAACGTCCCGCTGACCTGTGGCCCTCTCTGTCAAACAGCATGTGAATATCCCTGTTGGAGGCAGACGTCTTTAATGGAAACATCTTTACACAACAGCAGCACATTCCGGGAACACTTTGCTTAAAACCATCTTGCGGATTTTGTCTTTGGAAAAACATTCGATTTGGGGAAGAATAAGAGCGTGTGCTGCCTGGTACACAGAACTGCATATCTTTGGGTTTGCAGTATATGAAGGCACACTGACCGGCATTTGTGCATGTGAGCCTAAGTCAGTCCGACGAAGTCAGTTTCAACCCATTTCAAACAACTAGTTGTTTTCTCCTGGTTAAAGTAGCAAACTTTGTGAACTGCCAAAGGGATGGTGTGTGGATGCTGTTCCCATCGTCGGAAGGTTGCTGGTTTAATTCCCACGGTCAGCACATTCCATTGTCGGACCCTCGAGCAAGGCCTTTAATCCCAGTTGGCTAACCCTTCTTTCCCAGTTGCATGTGACTAGGTAAAAGCTTCTGTTAAATAATAAACGTTAGACTGTTAAATGTAAAACTGTTTTCCAGACCGCCACACTTATTGTGGCATGTAGTAAGAAGTGAAACCGACATAAAGACCACAAATGTGGAGATACGGCTATCCTGCTGGGATTCATGTCCAACAAATCTATGCATTGCTGGGTAAGAACACTGCCCCCTGCTGGCACCTCAGCGCCTAGAGCTTCCACCTGTGTACACGACAATCCTAGAATAACCTTGCCTGCACGGCCAACGGAAACAGAGCTGTTTTCAAATGATTTCTGCGGTTACGAGCTCCTTAGAAGAAAAACACACTTTGTTTTATTTTCTTTACTTCCTTCGCATCAACATTTCCTTTTTTTCATTATTAAATCCCTCCACCGCTCAATTAAGAAACAACATTACTGATTGAAGTTGATCTGATCCTGTGGCTGGAAAGCATGTGATTTGAGGACAAACGGGAAGCACAGGGTGGTCTGGAATGCCTCTGCTCATGAAGCATGACCCTGACGACACCATATTTCATAAATCACATTTTTGGGAAAGGTCAAACTATCAGTAATAGGTTTCATTTATGTATTTCCTGGAATTGCAAGCAACTTTTCCCTTAAGCTATCAAGGTCGTCATCTTCTATCTGAAATTAGTTATTCAGTCTGTTTATAGGTTCACCTTGTAAGTTGACAGCCCAGTAGAACCACAAAAACATTAACCTGTGATCAAGACGCAGGCAGTAGGTCTTGGAGCCGGGATAAGAGCGCTGTGAGAGAGGAACCAAATAACCAGAAGACTGAGACCAAACACCAATAAGTTAAGCCAATGTCAGAAACATGAACGGGACTGAAACCGACAGTGACCAGCCTGGGCTTGGCTGAACTGAGACCTGCTTAGATGAGGCTGCAGAATCTACAAACCCTTTGATAAACAGCATGTATGTACTGTAAATGGATGAAGGGAATAGCATGTCATCTTTGTATCATTGATATATTAGACCTTTGGTTATAATGGAGTATTAAATAAAGTGATGTTTCCAAAAGTACTGAAAAGTGAACCCTAACCCCACAGAGTCACGACCATAACATTGTTCAGGAAGTACAGA
>JABFEB020000008.1:14317191-14329556 GCA_019775895.2 Stomatorhinus ivindoensis | reverse complement strand
TTTTTTTTTTCCTGGTAGTCAGGAGGATATAACAGCTTACAGACACCAGCGGGTTCACAGTAAAACATACGCCCTCCTGTGGTCTAAAAGCAAAATGACACATGAAAACATTAATATCCCCAAACTAAATAAATAATACGAACTTAACAAAGTAAAACTTATATTCTACATGAGCAAATCGGATTTAAGCAGATTACCAGATTCTAAAAATGATGCATCCGGAGTTTATCCCAAATTGTATCCGGTGCACAGTTTTTTAATCGTGAAATTGGATACCCAGGTGGCAGAGAATAGCCACACACACCGGGAAACCCCAATGACACGGGAGAACATGCAACTCCAAAACACATAACGCCGGCGCAGAGACTCAAAGCTCGGTCTTATAGGTGTGATCGAGGTGACAGTGCTATCCACTGCACCACCGGCTGTCCCGTAATGTGCAATGTTTAACGTGGTATGTCATTTTATACCGTTTTTGTTTAGCTTTTATTATTATTTCTTTTTGTTTAGCAGTTATTTTGAAAATTATTATCTTGCGGTACGCAGACACTTTATGGGAAATGTTTGAAGCGGTTTAATGTTTTGTCCATGAGCCCAGGAACAACCCCGAGAGCAGCCCAAGGTCCTGATCTTCCCATCTGCAGGAAGACACGTAATACAAGCGACAGTCCGCATGAAGATAAAAGGGAAACTCCCTGTGTGTAACAGGTCAGGGCGGCCGGTCTCCCGCAGCCGCCGGTAGCAACGTGAGTCAAGTCAGAAGGGAATGTTGAACATCTGCAGAAGACGAGACGAGCAGGGACACGCAGGTCTGTGCATTGTTTGCCGTGGTTCCCATCGCAGGATCTCGGCATGGGTGCGGCTGCCAGGCCTTCTCTGCCGGGCCCCTGCAGATATGGACAAACTAGTCCTAGTTGTCACTCACTGCATATCATATCTGGGCGTGACTAAATTACTGCTGTCATGGCAACAAACAAACAGGGCTTCCAGACACACGGCACATTTTGGTTTAGTGCCATGTTACCATTGGAGAAGTATCTCAATTGACATACACCGGACATAAATATATTTTTTATTAAGTCTGTCACTTTTAATTGGCACGTGGAAATTTGTGTTCGTCTGTTTCCTTTAGATTACGGTGTCAATAAAAACACAGACCATAATGAGAACGGTAAATTACAAATAACCTGAGACAGGAATTCATGAGACACAAGGTTCAGTCTCAGAATGTATTGACTCTTTCCTTATCTTTATTTTAAAAATTATTCATAAAATCACTGAAGAAAATTTCATTGCCTGTAGCAGTGCCAGTCGAAGCCTTTGTGCCGCCCTGGGCAAACTTTACCACCAAATTTCACTTTGTCTCCGGCAGTTTGGAGCTGGGTGGTGTTAGCTTAGTAGTGATCCATTCTTTATTCCAGTGGTTTAACCTGTACAGGGATAATGCACTCAGTGCTCAATGCTGACAAGGCAATTTGCATATTTATGTAAGCCTGCTTTAAAGCAGGAGTGAATCTAAGGTCACAGGTCAGGACATGAAGCCCATTGAGCACCAGAGAGGAAACAAACACTAGAGAGTTGATGAGTTTCCACGTCATCCTGCTCACCAGCTTCGCAGGAGACTGGAATATCTAAATTTCATATTCAATACCCTCCGCTGTGTTCATCTTTCATGAGATAGTGGGCTTCATGAAAATTTGCTCTGTGTAAAAAGACGAAATTGAACCAAAACTGTTAAAAAAAATTATTGTATTTAAGTAACATAAATAAATATTGCTTTTGTCTCTGGGGTAACTCCACTGTCCAGCCAA
Organism: Stomatorhinus ivindoensis; assembly: GCA_019775895.2. Classification (NCBI taxonomy): domain Eukaryota; kingdom Metazoa; phylum Chordata; class Actinopteri; order Osteoglossiformes; family Mormyridae; genus Stomatorhinus; species Stomatorhinus ivindoensis. The sequence goes on along the minus strand of JABFEB020000008.1, from coordinate 14,327,745 downwards.
AGTAAGATATTAAACTGAATACAAAAATACACTATATCCATTCAGTTGTCCCTGCATCCACCTGGACTTACTTCTGTCTCCCTTCGAAGGTTTTGAAGGTGCCGTGTGACTGGGAAGTTAGACGTTTGTCTGAGCTGAGAACATAGTGTGTGACTCCACGTTCATTTGCTATACTTCCTTCCCACTGACTCATAGCTCTCACTAAAACAACACGAAGAGACGGGTCTCTGAGAAGTTCCTTCCATATGCGTCAAAAGCCTGTTTTTAAAAAATGGAATTGAGTCTGTGCCAATATCTTCAGTTTTGAAAAACCAGTCACAATAACATTTAGCATTAATTGTATATTTATAAAGCATTACCATTCAATAAGTTGCTGATTCAGATGAGGAAAGATGAATTATCCCCCACTTGTCATATTCTCTTTATTTTTTCCTACTATTTAACATTTATGAAGTGAAAAGAAACTAGCAAACAAGGCCACTTGCCTCAAAAAAATTTATCAAGTAAATATCGATGAAATAAACTTCAATTACATTATGAGAAAAATTGAAATTGTAAAAGGCATTAGTCCAAAGTTTCCAAATACATGAAGTGTGTGTTTACATTTCTCAGCAATAACTTACAGTGCTTTTTTACAACGGTAAATGATGTAAACAAACCTTGTTCATTAAAATACCCATTTAGAGTGTTGATGAAGTTAATGAGAGAACTGCTGAGCCGAATTTAATTACTCCTGTTCTGGTAAATATTAAAATCATGGATAACAGTTATTTATTCATGACTTCATATTCATTTCGTACGCAGAATATATAAACAGCTCTGGTAAGTATTAGAAGGAAAATGTTAAAAAATTGAAGAAAGAATCTTAAAGGCATGCTCTACTTTTATCTTTTGCTTTTAGTCACATTTAATGCCAACTTATTAATATTTTATTACACACCTTCCTATAATAGCCATCATGAATCTTATCTGCGGAAGGCTTATTAAAAGAATCTTTACGATAATGTTAAAATGCAGTATGATGGTCCTGGAGAGCAGGTAATATCAAGGTCAGTATCAAGCTTTTGGTCACTACGCTTCCACATGGATTTAATTTGCCTTCAGTATGTTATCTTCAAGAAAGATGCCTTTTGCACATTTTCAAAGGAATTTATTGGTTTGTTAGATGAACTGTGGGATCATTAAACTAAGAAAATAATAGACATATTTAGTTAGCGATTATATATTAGCATGGATTTTGTACCATCTTGAGACCTGTCTGTGATCTGGCATCCAGACCACTCCCTATCTGACTCATCTCACTGCCTCCAAAACTCCAATGGACACATGTTTCTGGTGGGAATGTGACACCCTTTGTTCTAAGGGAGGTTAGCTTCCAAGGTGCAGGACAATGATGCCCATACCAGAAAACTCACCCAGATGAATTTCAGTCGGGAGGGGAGCACCTTCATGGTAAGTGGAAACATATTTTATGCAGTTTCATTAACATTTTTTCTTTAACTTTCTCTAAAATAATATAGTTCCAGAAGCAACATTTCTATACATGATGATTCTTTAACCTAAATACATGTTTTGCTCTGTGTGATATTTTTAGCATAAATTCATGGATGGCATTACACATTTAAGAAGGTTAGGGTGACAAAAGCAGCAATCACTTTCAAGGTATGAAAAATACAGTAACTATACCGTTAGTGCCTCTAGTGTATGAGTATGTTTCTACTTTAATTCCACAAGAGGTTAACTTTTTGCGAATCACATAAACAAAACAAAACAACAACAAAAATGTTAAGCTCCGCGGAACAGTGCGAGGCGGCAGCTACAGAAGTACATTTTACAATAACTGTATAACTATATAACTTAACCTTCCGCTGAGCCCTACTGGATTCCCCATGCTAGATTGTAAGTGTAGTAATACACAGGTATTTGCCTCTGATTGACCAGAAGAACATGTAATTGGAATAGCCAAAGACCTGCGCTGTTATAATAGCACTGTCACTGTCATGGAACATGAAGTCTTCCGACAGTGTTGGACATTGTTAAGGGTGTCATGCAAGGAAGGTCGCAGGATCCTCAGGTAATCAGTCACTGCCGGGTCATTGGGACACTGTCCATTTTGAGTGCTGTCCATGAACCCAAAGGTCCTTTGCGTTTGTTTATGTTAATACAAAGTCTCTGAGTGATTAATGCCAGCCTACTGCAGTAGTAAAGATGCAAAATCTCGGTAAGACTATCCTGGGCCGTCACTGTAATCCTCTGATGTGGCATAAGTTTCATGAACTTCAATAAGCTTCCATACCCTTATGAAAACATCATTACTTGGACTCCATTAAGGCTGGAATCCAGTCATGCCGTGACTTTAAAAACTATAGAGAAAATAAATTGAATACAGTGCTTTAGATAGAAATTCAGATCTGCACTGTCTAAAACTGGAGCCACGTCTTCTCGTCTCTCTGTATATCTAAACAATATATAGAAGAGATGACAATAAAGTTTACTTTGACTTTGACTTGACTTTGACTTTTGAGATCTTACGAAACTAAATTATACACTGGACGCAACCAAGGAAAGATTCAGAGAATCTACAAACAGCAATGCCATTGTCAGTCCGAAGTGAAAATAACACTGCAATTACCCATTAATTAGCATTTTCATCATGTTCAATGTTGCTAATAAACACATAAATGAACAGAAAAGTAAAATGGAATTTAAACATTTTAAAACCTGGAGGCAAACTATACATAAATATCTACTTGCATAAAACTGTATTATTATTATTATTATTAACACTTATTACATGTACGATGTCTATAGTATAAAGTATGTAATATTTAACAAAATTTTAATTGTGACATTTAAAATGATACTGTGCAAGCTATTTACAAACCTTGAACACGTTTGAAAATGACGATCAGTAGAAACATATACTGAAAAAAACAAAATGTTGGAAATGCTGAATCAATCTTAAATATTTGAAGTAATTGATCACATACAATTTTTGAACTAATTGTAATAAATTATTTTCAAGCATTTGATTGAGAAGAAACCATTTGAAGAAACAACAGCTTTGTTTTATGTTCTCCAGAGTGATCCACCAATCCTGTCCACCAAAATGGCAATCGTATTATTAAATGAATCATTAAAAAAACAAACAAAATACCATATACGGGCATATCACATGATAATCTGTGATGATGTCACTGCGTAAAACTCCAATTCCACTTTCAATGCTAACTAGCAATTTCCTGTCTGGATTAAATGTTGTAAAAGTCATCAAGACTATGCTAGATGCGGGAGGATATTGTGTAACACGCACATAAACTGTGAAAAGAAAGCCAACCGATCTCAAAAGTGACAAGGCATCTACTTATATAGGGTGCAGTATACTGAAAAAAAACGACCAGTTTTACTACACTTTAGAAAAAAATAAAGCGATCTCATGAAGACTTCCAGTAGATCGTTTCCTGTTTGAACCTGCCATGCATTTTTACTACATCAGTAATAAGTGATATGTAACATTTTACTCAGGCTCAATTTTTTTCAAAACCATTATTTATTGGTTATGAAACATACCATACAGAATCGTAGGCAGAGTAGGACGGTGTTCCAGCAGTATCTCAACTTACGATCCGTCCCTCATCGCCTTATTGTAAAGTGGTACCAAAATAAATTAGAAAGTGTAGTGATTATAATGATGACAACTAAATTAAAATTAAACATCGAACTAATTTTCACAGATTAATTGAATATAAACTGAATTGAACATACCTTCTTATGGTGTGAAATTATATTTGGAGAACACTTTGGGAATTCCAGAGAGAAATTGATAAAAATTGGTAAATATTCATGTACCCTATATTGTTTCAGTGAATTCTTTCTATTCAATTACAACCTTTGACGGAGTAGGCATCTGTTTGAGAAGCAAGACTAGCTTTTGTTTTCCTCCATTTTAACTTAAAATGTTATAAGTATTTCTTTCCATTCATCCATCCATCCATCGTCTAATCAGTTATCCAGAACAGGATCCTGGGGGTGGGGTATCCTAGGCAGAACGCAACATAATGATGTGGTACAGCCTGGATGGGAACAGAGAGCAGAGGTACAGTAGGATTCGGCCATGGAGATGTGAGGCCATAGTGCCACCCTTATTATTATTTCAATTATAACGATTATTATCATTGTTGTTGGCTTAATACAGTTTAATGTGCCGGAGGCATAACGTTCTCTACAACTCGAAATAAATGGTTTAATTTCAAGCGCTTCGGATAAAAGCGCACTATTCATAAGAGCGTGATCCTCGCACCTGGATAAGGTAATGCGTGACGTCACTCAGACTCCTCCCTAAATGCAGGGCTCGGTTCTTCCTCGCGCAGACCTGCAGGAGAGCGAAGGTCGGGAATATCTTTCACTTGAGCTGAAGATATTAAAACAAACAAACAAACAAATAAAAGAACATGGTATTTTAACCTTCACTGGGAGCGTAAAGTTGGAGATTGTAAATAGCTCAATAGAAGTGCACTTACATAAGCTTCGATAATTTTTAACCGACTTGCTTTGAGTACCATTTCAAAATATTTTTTTCAAAATACTGCAAGGAATTCGTTTTTGAAAAAGGAAACCGCTGCAGTGGACCTGAGGATTTCCTCTGACAGAATTTCACCAGCGCGACTGTGAACCGAAAGACATTTTTTTTCGAAGATGGCAGCGAGCGTCGCTTCAGAAAGTGTGTTTCTGTCCGTCCTGCAGCCCAACAACAGCGCGGTGACCTCCTACGCGGTGCCCTCCGAGCTTCAGCTGGAGCATGGGGGCAGCCTGTCGGACGAGGCTGCAAGAGCCAGGAGGGTCCAGCAGCAGGTTCAGCTGCGCCTGGCGGAGAAGTCCAGCGTCTCATCCGGCACCCTGCCCCGGATGAACGGCTCCGTGTCTAATTACGCAGCGTCTGGTGAGTTTAAAGCGCTTATATTTCCCCGTGTCTGCTTTGGTGTAACTATAATACTAAACGCTGAACTTTCGCTCCCACTGCCCCGATCACGCTGCCCGAATTCAGAAACACAAGGTGGCATCCCTGCGATGTTATTAGTTTGGACATTCTATACATGCATTCGTCAGTAAAATAAACCATTGAATGACAGTTAATTGTACGTATTAGTTGCGTATTTTGGTTTGTCAAACGCTTTAAATTTAATTGCCTCGAATGTAATGCTATTCTGCGTCAAAGTTTGCGCCAGAACAGAAAGATATACAAATATTGGAAAAACCCCTCCTTAATGTCCGGTTGATGTACAGATAAAATATTTGCACTCAAGCACAAGAATGTGTTTTCATTTCATGTTTAGACATTTGTATCGCGTAGTTAGGAATTAATGCCTTGAAATATATCATGCAACTACCAATAAGTGGTATTCTGCTTAAAATAATCCTGGATGATGCAGAGAGATCTGTTTACGGTGATTGATGAGTAGAGGTGGAAATTCTGCTCTTCTGCTTGCTGCAGTTTTGGTTCGTATCCAGCCAAAATCGTAAGCCAGACTATATAGGGTGACATCATTGGAGCCAAGTCCCATATCAACTTCATTAAGCCTAAAAAATTCTGGGTATGCCCTTTAAGGAACGGGAAAATCTGTCAAAAGCCACTATTTCATAAGTTTTAACCTAAGTACTTGATGTTGGTGAGTTAATCCTCCTCCATGAGATGAACAATTTGTAGAAACAGCTGAAATTATTTCTGTTATCTTAATGAGCTGGTTTACTAATACAGTCCCGGACAGTGACAGTCTGTGGACAGTTGGCCTGTCTGAATGCATTTCCCTAGTAAACCAAAACCTTCCATTCTTGTAGAATGTCAGTGCTGCTGGGTTATTTGGAATTTGGTCATGTGGTATATCCAGGTCCCCACTTGCTGAAATAGAAATGCACAGTGCCCACACATGTATGCATAAGACCTCTGTATGTGATGCAGGTAAAAGCAGCCACGCGTGCTGTTCTTCAGATCACAGCCATTTTGCAACGCGGATGAAAGGGTGGGTCTGTGCCAAGAGGTTTGTGGTGGCAGTGTGAGCTTTGAGCTGTAAGCTAGACTGCCTAGGATTTCCTAATTCTAAAAGGGTAAAGTTTCACACTGTAAAAAACTAAAGTGGGACTTTTGTGGAGGTTCTACGTGAGCATATGCACAGAGGCATATTGTCACCCTCATTATTCAAAACTTCTTGCCACTAGAGGAAAATTAATGAGCCAAATGACGACTGGCAAAGACTTCATAGCCAGTTTTGGCAGTGGGTGTCATGGTTTTGCCTGTGCCGAAATCTCAGGCGAAGGTACCTTAGGGCAAATAGGCCAGGCATTTTCATTGGTTCACAGAAATATTACTAGTCCTGAACCCGTTAGAGCAAGAGAGGGGTTTCTACCCTTGCCAGTTCTCCCAGTGTATCCAATTTCTCCTTGCACGTGTGTCGTAGCATATGATTCAGTCTCCATATACAAATATGGAGGGTGTCGGCATGAACCTTCCCCTTTCCAGCATGTAAAAGGCATCTTCCCCGAAGGACAAGTGCATAAAATGTTCCTAACGATGCTATGATGTTATTAAAGATGTAATAAGTAGCTGATAAAAATGGCACTGGCTTCATGAATTTCTAGCAATTGTATCACATGAGTAACACTGTCTCTTAAATTAAAGTCTGTCCCAGATGAACTCCAAACAGCACTCGTCCCATATTTGTTCAGTTTTACCTCACACCCCAGTGTAAAGTTGGCTGTGCACTTATGCCCTCTACCAAGAAAAAAATAGACCAAGAGCCAAATGGCTCTACAGCAGATTTGACTTGGATGAGGTCAGCACTGGCAATTTGTGTACAGTTGGGTGCAGTATATGCAGCACCTTCCACTTGCATGCTAAGCGGAAACCTGCCACGTTGCAGTTATGGAGAATCTTATGCCATTCAGCCTGACAAATTAAGATGGATGATTCGAATGTTGCGTAATGGAACTGGTTCAACACTAAACCATAATTAAGGCACAAAGCATGGGTACTTGGGGGGGGGGGGGGGGAGAGGTCGTTTTAAAGCCATTATTGACAGGTTAATACAAACACAGAGACCATATTCTTTTTTTTTCCTCCTGTCTGTGAAATGTACTGGTTGCTTTAAAAGTTAGAAATCGGCGTCCCATTTTATTACATTTTCTTTCTTTCTTGATTACTTCCTTAATAAGTGTTTATAAAATGTAGTTTTGGTGTTTTGTAGTGGGTTGAAGGTTAATTATTAACTTCCATCTCTGGCAATTATGCCAACATGTTAGTTCAAGCTTCATACCTGAGAGCATACTCCAGGTATGTTCCACTGAGCCCCGTGATTGTAACATGTTAAGGTCTGAGGACAGCGGGCATCCTGCCAGAATGGATACACCCTCTAACAAGCCTCTGGCTGACACACCCGAGAACAGACCGGTTAACCCCTTATACCTTCCTGCAAAAGGCACACAATTGAGGAAGAAGCATAAATCCCTGTAGTTGTTTGCAGTGCTACGCCACTGCGTTGTGGTGCTTTCTTCTTCTTTATTTTCATCTAGCTGCTTGGTACATTATTGTTGCAAGAATGGACGATAAAAGCAGGGAAAAAATAGGTTTCGTCTTTGATCATTGTAAAGGACACACCTGGGGAGTGCCTCACTAGCTTTTATTTATTTATTTATTTTTTGCTTTTTGCTTTCCACTAATAAATATATATCAAAACAAGGGTGACTGGTCCAATTTTGGCAACTTGCTATGTTTTGTAGAAATTTTAAAAGTTAGCGCCCTTGCCCTGAAGCTCCAGCCTGTCTGTAGGTCGTGGCTTCAGTGCAGTGGGGATCTGCAGAACCCCATTTTGGGGGCAGTTGGGGGCAGGGTGGGTGCAGAAGATTAAGTGTTGAGGAATTTCAGTTTTTTTTTTTGTTTTGTTTTTTTTTGAACACCTACCAAGCTGCCACTGGATTTTCATGGGAAGCTTCAGAGTTGATGATGGAGAACATGGCATATTCAGGAGGCCCAGCGCTTTTTATTGACCCCTGTATCCAGAAATAATGTCTAAGTTCATTTGGGGGCGGCCCAAGATGGCATTATTACAGGGGACCCAGAATTTTTAGCTATGTCAGTAGATGTACTCCCTTAAAATCAAATTCTGTGTTACATTTAAATACATATGAATCTTTTTGAATCTTTAGCTGAAATCCACATATGGTTCAGTAGAGAGTGATTTAGGATGTACTAAAGTGGATGCATCCAACTCTTAGTTGAAGTGGGGTCAAACTTCACAGGAGATAATGGACTTTGGTCACCTGCTATAATTCAGGTGTGGTTTGGGTGAAGACAGATAAATGCCTGCTAGACTGGTTTTTCCCTTTTCTTTCTCCCCCCCCCCCCCCTTTATGCATGCATGTCCCACGGCAGCTTCTCATGGGCTCAGACATTCACATGGTGACATCCGTATACCTTCCAAACTACGCACACACAGTTATGCATGTGTCATAGTTACTGAATCTGATTCATGTTGTTGCATTTGATAATGGGAAATCTTGTAATTGCCATTTGCACAAGTACATGGGAAATCTATATGCCTGCCCCATCTTGCTCACTGTAGCTTGAGGCTCACAGCACACAGTCAGCCAACGTGCAGCGCCCCTGGAGCTGGGGTTCAAGGGCGCTTGGACACGTGACTGTTCTACCGAGCTGGAACTTGAACCGGCGACCTTCCGATCACAGGCACAAGTCTTAGCCCCCTGAACCACTTGTCCGCATTTGTCTGCAAAGAAGCACAAACTTTAAAATATTAAAACGGCCACGGCCATGTCAATGGGGGAATACTGCGGTGCATTGTGAAATTGCACAGTACGCTTTAATTCTTAACAGCTGAGTTGTTTGCTAGTCCTTAGGCGTAGGTGGTTAGTGTGTGGGGGTGTGTCTGTGTATTTTTTTTTATTTGGTTTAAAAATCATTTTCATATTGTTTTTTTTAATGAATAGAAAAATTCCATTTCTTTGCTTACAAAACCACCAGACTGCAACATGTAGGCCACAAAGGCAGGTGAAAGTGCCTCTTATCTAGACTTTGGAGGCAGAAGCAATGCAGAAATGCTCTGATAACTGGAGAATAGAAGCACATCTCTTGTGCAGCACGTGGACACAATTTCACACATTCATATGAATCGGTATCCTCTTCTGTGTAGAATTTTTGGGTAATCTAAGGAAATAAAGAACGCGAAGAAAAGTGGTGCAGCGCCTTTACAGATGGCAGTTTACGGCCTGCCGGCCATTTCACCCTTCAGGGTCTCTCCCGCCTTGGAAATGCTGTCAAATGTCAAAGTTAACCTGGCAAATTCCTCACCAGGGTCTCATTTTCAAAATGTCGCCCCATTTGTAACTTTGGAGGAATGTTTTGGTGTGGAAAAACTGGTAAGGGTTTCTGTTACATTTTTGATAGATTCTTACAGTATAATTCAAGAACGGCTTTCAGTGGGGGGCTGGGGGGGTTCTTTGTGTGGTGCTGGTGTGTTTTGGAGATCCTGGATTTTTTCATTGTGGGGCTTTAGCTCTGACTGGAGCTGGCCCTACATCCTTCTCTTTAGGAAGGTTAAATTCCTTGGGCTGTTTGTTTTTGTCAGTGAACCCCAGACCCAGCGACTTTAAGGCCTGTTAATCTATGGGTGAACCCAGGCTTTGCCATCCCTTTGATAACCCGAAGTGTGGGAGGACAACTTCATTTTGGAGAAACCGCAGATGTAGCTGGCTCGTGTGTTCATGAAGCTTAGGTCCGTTCTCTCTCTCCCTATGTTTCTAATATCTTAGACGTTTAAGGTCAGTTGGCCTCATTCACCAACTGTTCTTAAGAAGAAATTTCTTCTTAAAAGCCTCTTATGCAGTTTTCACAATGATTCTGACATTCATTAATGGCAAAACAATTGCTTATTTCGTCTTCTTCAACTCTTCATTTTTATAATATTATAGGATTTTAATTAGTCATATTTTTAATAATATTTAACAATATATTTAATTATGGTATACTTATAATAAATTTTTGCATGATTTAATAATTGTTGTTTTTAATGAGTATTAAAATGACTAATAGCATCCCAGGATTTTTTTTTTTTTGATGTGTTATTTTATATCCACAACTGACTCTACTCAATGTGACGGTTCATCTGCTGTTCTCACTAGAGCAGCACCTCCACTTAAGAACTACTGAGTTATTCTTGCGCTTGCAATTTGGCCGAGGTCGAAAGTTCAGGTCCAGAAAGTACAAATCCAGAGCTAGGTGAGTCCTCTGTGACTGTGACTCTTCACGCTCAACTGGTTGAATGAAACAAAACCATGGTCTGGATTTATGTTTTCTGCACTTGAACTTTCCACCTCTGGAGTCTAGTACTCCACCATTTTTGGATTTTCATTTGGGTGTTCTTGACTTCTCTCTCAGCATTTATTCTTGATTTCTGTGTGTGCATACAACGTTTAGGAACAACTGGCATACGCTTTCAATTTCCAAGAATAATGGGTTCATCTTTATAAGAATACATTTGCGAACAATTC
>JABFEB020000008.1:14301272-14311322 GCA_019775895.2 Stomatorhinus ivindoensis | reverse complement strand
CCCCCCCCCCCCCCCCCCCAGTCAAAGTTAAACAGTCCTTGAGATTCCATCCTATAGGACGCCAGTGCGCACGCTTGTTCTGAGGGCCAACCAAAATAAACATGAGTCACTGGTTTATCTCTCTAGCACTTCTGTGTGAGAATCTGCTTCACACTAAACTCCCTCATGCACTAGACCAGTCAAGCTTTGCTCTGAGGCTGATATTATCCTGCCTAAGACCTGTATCAGTTACTATAAGCTTGTTAATGCTTCTGCTAGGTTAGACTACGGGCTGTTTAATAGCTAATGGTGCAAAACTGTTTGCATTCAAGGTGAACACTTGAAAACACTAACGATTAACATGAATGATGAATTAATGACGAACAAAACTCTGCTAGCTCACTAATGCTTGGAATTGTTTGTAAAGCAAGTCATTCTCAGCGGGAGCGGACTGACTTGTTTCAGTGGAGGCGGTTCACAGACCATGAGTGATGTATGGGTGACTACCAGAAAGGGATTTTCTTCCTAAGGACTCCGAGTCTCACTTATTACAGATGTCTAAACATGATTCATACGTGCATGTGTTAGGCCAGATGTTTTTTTTTTTCTTGTTTCTTTTTATGAATTTTGTCTCCAGGTGATGTGTAGAGAGCCTAGTTATTGTCAGGAAAAATAAGTATCATTACACAGTACTTAGGTTCTGTTTTAGATATGCAGCATGGCCTGGCTGGGGGGAGTAACATATTGCAGAAGTACGGCGTGCACAGGACGAGACCTGAACCCACTTCTCGAATGAATCTAGGTTCCTGCAGGCCATTGCTTGCACTCCGTTCCCACCAAGAGTCAGTTCTGCTCGCCTGAAGAAGACTTTCCCTGCTTCTCCCCAGGGATCTTATGGAACCTGTCTTCTAAAGACAACCTCAAGGAGAAGCTGGCAAAAGACACACTCAGTGAGCTCACAAAGAGGATCCTGGTTCCCCTGATCCCCCTTTCTCCTGAGGGAGGGTCTGAGGTGATCCAACCCTTGGCACCTCCAAGCCCATCGGAGGTGGACATTTTCTACAACACCACTGGCTGCCTGAGGTACAAGGGCATGTGGCACGGGGCTACCCCATAAGCGTCTCCATTCAAGCACTTATCTTAACTGTAGGGTAGCCTCGTCTCGTTGACCCTGCTGGTCTTGGCACCTCCTCACTTAGAAACCTGAGCTCTGTGAACGAGAGGACACGGCAGCAGATGCGGGAGACGACCGGTCTGGTGGACTCCTTGGTGGCCTACATCCAGAGCTGCATTGAGAGTGGCAAGATGGAAGAAAAGGTGAAGCGGCTGCTGAATGATTGGCTGTGTGCTGGATGCCTTGAACAGGACGTTTATTTCCACCGTGGACTGAGCTGTAGAAGTTTGCTCGTTTTACTTGCACAAAAATGTTCTGAGGGCAGAAGGAACAATGATTGGTTATCTCTCTGAACCAATCGAATTGTAGAGGAGACAACCCACCTCCTCTACAATCTGATTGGCCGTCTCCCTGAACCAATTGTTGTTCCTTCTGCCCTCAGAATATTTTTGTGTAAGTAAAAGTGTCACTAGTCATGTGCTAATCAACAGGTGACCTTGACACTGAGTCCTCTGGCCCATGCTGTTTCACTTTCAGGGTGTGGAGAACAGCGTCTGTGTGCTGAGGAACTTGTCTTATCAGCTGTACAGTGAAATGCCAACCTCGGTTCAGTTACGACTGGATGGACCCACACGAGGGCAGGATGACCTGAAGAACGACCCGATTGGGTGCTTCACCCCACAGAGCAAGAAGGCAAAGGATGTACGTAGCAGCATTTAAATATAAAATACATGAATACATATTTCTTATTAATTATTATCAGTTCCTTAAACTGTATTTTCCTGAAAGGTATATTCCTTGGATTTAAATAGCAAGTAGCACGATGGCTCATTGCGTCGCACTGTCCCCTCACTCCTCCGGGGTTCAGGGTTCGAATCAGGCCTCTGCCTGTATTTCTTGTGTTGCCTGGGTTTCTTCCATTGGTTCCCTCCCGTAGTACAAAGACATGCAGTTAGATTAACACTTACATTAGGACACAGTCACATTGCCCATATACTGAGTCTGTGCACCCTGTGACGAACTGGCTGCCCAGCTTGGCAGTGGCTCCAGGCCCCCATTTGACCCTGATCAGAATAAGCATCTAGAAGATGGAGGCTGATTAGATTAGAGCTGGGCGATATGGCAAAAAAAATTATCACGATATTTTTCCCTGTATTGGCCGATATCGATAATTATCAATATTATAGCTTCACAATGCTGTTCTATGTAATAATGTAATAATCAAAATAATAATAAAAATAACAGTATTCTGACAAATAGAATGAATACATTGAAATAAACAATATTAGTAAATAAATACTTTTTTCCCAACAAATTTTACTGTTTACATACAAAATTCCCTTAAAATTATAAAAGGATATTGATTTTCAAGTATTCAAAGGAACATAGCTCAAGTTAACAAAACCATAATGTAACAATGTGCAAAACTATAATATTGCAAATAAGTTAAAGGGCAAACATAAGATAAAGCAGGACAGAACTGACTGCAACAAGCATCTTCCTCTTATCTTGGTATCTTAAAAACTTTTTAAAATTCTGAGGTACAAAAGTATCTAAACCAAACAAAAAACACTTATTCAAAAAAAGCCAAATCATGGTTAGATTATTTTGTCTGGTGCTGCAAAACGTCACCATGTCACATGGTACAAAATCCTCGCGAGAGCAAGACGACTTGAGGCAGACCGTGCAGCACAAACTGGAACCGTCTCCGTGACGACACAACTGCCCATATTGGCTGAAAAATTTTGTGACATGCATGACGTTTGTATCCCAGGAAGTCCCGATGCGTTATCTGCTATTTCTCCCGAGAAGTGCATAAAGCAGTGAGAACTGGTTTTCAGTTCATTTACCTGGTGAAATAAAGTTTAAATAAATTACATAAATGCTCTAACAGTACACATAACTTTTTTTATTGTTCGTTACTGTAAGGTTGCGTTGCCAGCCTGTGAAGAAGGCGTTCAAGTAAGAACTGCATTGTACTCTGCACCTGACAGTAATAACTTTGAATCCTTGAAATACGCGTATTTGATCTTTTTCCTGGCAGCTATCTTTGTATACAGAGCCACTATACACAATAGTTTTATTCACTGCTAACAGTTTGAATCAGGAGTTGATTATTGTAAAATGAGTAATGTGCATGCAGGTGATATTTGTATAGATTTATCTACACCCTTCTGGCAGTGCTGCCATTGCACTCGGGTCTCACAGACTACGAGCTCAGACTACGAGGAGCAAAAGTTGTCCGACTTGGCTGCAGTCAGTTTATACTCCATCCCTGCAGCCGCCGGCAGATCGCGTTCCATGTCGCGTCAGCTGTAGACAGACCTAAGCCATTCTACTGTCTTTAAGGGAGGATGGGCAAAATTACACCGTCGTCGGTGACTGGCTGTTGTGCTGGCGTTCAGTGAACCCCTGCTCGATAGGCCATTGAGTTGTCTGTCTCAGCGGATTCTCTAAAACTGAGCGAACTTGGTTGATAGAGCTTTATAGTCTGTCTATATCATCGTGATCATCCTCGTTTTTTATTGATAAAAAATCGAGATCGTTTTATCGCCCAGCACTACAACTGATCATTCTACGCACTGAGAAAAGCAAATGAGAAATCAATGTGTGTGAAACTTGCAGTGAATATTGCGTTGACCTTTGACATTTTTATACTCATTTATCGGTTGGTCTGTTTCTCACTACAGAGACAAAACCAGGATATATCCACTTTTACAGAGGTGTCAAAGGTGCCCAAGGGGCAGGAGTGGCTCTGGCACCCCCAAGTGGTGAGGTTGTATAACCTTGTGCTGCAGCGATGTGAGATCAACACTGTCACGCGTGAGGCAGCTGCTGGTGCCTTGCAGAACATTACTGCTGGGGACAAAAGGGTGAGTTATGCCTACAGTGGATGTAAATACATAGAAACAGAGTGAGCCTTAGTCTCAGCAAAGTAAGCATGGGCAGTATTCAGGCAGATGTTATTTTAAATATTCATAGAACAGCAACTGCGTGTTACACAAGCTCATTAATGTTTTATTTTTACTATAAAATCTTCTAATGAATAACAGTAAAATGTGCCCCCAAGGGAGGTGTATGGGATATGATCTCAGATCAGTAGCTGGCACTGGCAGTACAAGAGAAGGGTGTACAATCAGAGCCAGTGCAAGTCGGTGCGCTTGCTATGTAGAGCAGGTTCTGGTCAAGATAAGGTCAGCTGCTGCCTTTGTAAGTGGGAGGAAGACAAGCATGGGAGAGAATGAAAAGCTGGAGTGGAATATTGCACCCGAGAGCTGTGATTAGTTACCTGGCGTATGGTAGATGTGGTGGATGCTTTAGAGGCGACCTGCTTCGGGGTGTGTTGGGTAATAGTGCTGACAGTAGAATGGCTCCTAAAATATTAATTTATGGCTGTCCTGTAGAAACAGTCTGGGGGTTGGTGCAGGTGTAAGATCTATAGATATTAAGCAAGACAACATGGGAAACCGTGAGAAACTGTACTATTACCACAGTTCTTTAGGCAAGTTTGTTCACTTTAGTTAATCAGTTTTTTTTCATATCATTGTATTTTAATTCCTCAGACAAGGCTACCTTGCTTTCCACCTCCCACTCATTTGATGAAAATGTCACACTGATTTAGATGGATTGCTAGCTAAGCGTACCATGTGCAGTACTGATTTTTTGCTTGCTGTTATAGTGACTTTTTGTGTTGGCAAATGTCTTTCCGCCACGACAGGGTTACTCGTCCGTGCTGCTACCTTGCAGCTGTTTTTTTTTCCTTCTCAGTCTGTTTCATCATCTGCTTACACAGTCAACACAGGGTGATTAATTTCTCTTAATCTGAGATGATGGTATTTGGTGGCCTTTATTGACGCCACCCCCTCATTCTCCACTAGTGGGCGTCCGTTCTGAGCAAGGTGGCACTGGAACAGGAGCGAATTCTCCCGGTACTGCTGGACCATTTGCGTACCAATAACGATCTGGAGCTGCGCTCCCTCACTGGCTTCCTCCGGAACCTCTCTCGTCATACCAAGAATAAGGGTGATCTGGGTAACTGTCAATCCTCTCACTATTGGGACTGGATTCATGATCTCTCTACACCATTACTATTTATGGGGACTTGAAATCTATTGGCTTTTATTTCTATTAAGTATTAACTTCCGTTGATTAAATTCCTACTACTACTAAATGGTTAGGAGATGTCCCTATGGCTAAGGAATACCAGCTTGTCACGCAGACAGTGTATATTTTGATAAACCTTTCTTTCTGGGTTTCCTTTTCCAGCCACTAAGTTGGTGTCCAACCTGCTCATAAAGCTGCCCGATGATGGTTATCAGAAGGATCCTTCCACCGACGTCGTGGTGAACATCTGCGGCACCTTGAACAACCTGGTGGCAGGAAGTTCTGTGGCAGCTCGGGACATCACCTTCTTCGACGGCTTGAAGAAACTCGTCGGGATCAAGAACTCCCACGATAGCAGGTATGGTGGCAGCGTGAGGCTCGGCGAGATTAGCCACCGTGCCCGTGACCAGAATGTCACCGATTCGAGCTGAATAATCACACGTGTGGGTCCATAAGCGAGCACCTGGTCCCCAGGCTCCACAGGTGTCACTGCAGATGGCTGCCCTTCGCTCCCAAACTTGTAGTCACCTACATGTGTGTCGTGGAGAGCATAAAGAGAATTTCCCCATGGGCACTGATAAAAGTATCATTATAATAAGTTGGGTTTTACTAGGTAGTCGGCCCTGTATTCTAAACCTGTTCCTTAAGAAATTGCACTGTTGCCTGAGGAGCTTTGACACAAGATTATTTGCAAATAAAGTTTGCATGTGAAAGCAGACATGCTGAAGTTGGCGTACTTTGGTGTGTAAACATGGCGTTGACTTAACCATTAAAAGCAACACGGAAACAGGAACGTGGAGAATGTGGGGTTAAGAGCCAGGGACACTCTGCTACCAAAGCGGGGGCTGGAAATTCCCAAAGGATCAATAAAGTCAATTTTGTTTGATATTTTCTGTGAGCTGCAGCACTACATGTTACTGAAGCCTCATTGTAAATCTCAATCAACTCCCACTGACGCCCATAAAACTTAGTATTTCAGGTTAAAGATATTAAAGCTCTTGGAATTCCCATCAGAATTAACTAATGATAGTCCTCAAAAGGCATCGGAAAGAGGTATTTAGTGATCTTTGCCGAGCTCGCATGGGAGCTGAAGTCTCAAGGTGTGTGTAGGGCCACATCTTGAAGGCAGGACGTCTAAGCAGCTGGCAGTGAGAGAGGTTCACAGAGCTCACAAGCAAGCCCAACCTGCTCCAGGCAATACAATAAAGCTGGTTACTAAGTGTACGAAAAATGACATTAATCACTCCTGATGTGTGGGTGGGGGGCCTCCTTGTGGTAAGTGTGGGGGGGGGGGTCCCCAGCTGAGAACGTTACAGAATTTCTGTTTCTCCCTCAGCCCTGCGAAGCTGAAGGCCGCCAAAGCAGCTGCCACCGTGCTCTGTAATATGTTCCAGTACAAGAAGCTTCATCGAGATTATAAACAGGTGAGGGACCTGGGCTTCGGAGCGGTGCAGACCACCGTCAGAGCTGGTCGTTGCCTTCAAAATGTGCGCCGCGGTGAAGCACTTTGCACAAGATGGTACTAATTGAATCAGTGGGTAAAGATGTGTGGTTTTTTGCAGGTAATTGATTGGTTGACTTGAAGTTACCTGGTTTTTGAATTTGGCTATGCCTGAATAGATTTGAAGTCGTGCTCTGGGAGTAATCTCGTGAAGAATCTGTCCACCACCAAGCAGTGACCTGCTTTAGGGAAGTCCTGCTAACAGCATAAACACTGACTGCCTCCTCATGTTTTGTTTCTGGAATCTGTTTTCCTGCATCCTTTTTTTTTTAACCTCTTCAAGCATTTCACTGCATTATGCTTCAGGCCTGATGAGCACAGTTGGTCCAATCATTGCATGGGTGTTTCCTAGCCTTGTGGAGCTTTCCTTTCTTCAGCCCCCCCCCAGTCGAAAGACGTGCAGCTAGTAACTGCAGTGCTGTGTGCAGCCATGCATGTGCGTAGTGATGTAGTTCTGTGCGAAGATCTTGGGCAGTCAAAGAAAATGATGTTTAAAAGGTCTTAGTGTGAGTGTAAAAGCATGATGATGTGGCTGTTAAAGTGTCTGCGTAGTTTTTTGTTTTTTACTTGACCACTACCATACTATGTTTGGCCAATTAGTACCTCATTGATTATATAACTAAGTGAGTTTATGGTTTAATTGAACAGTGAAATTTATCGAATACATGGAGTGGGTAGTATGCCCCTGAGGGGAGGGTAGGAAACCAAAGTAGAGCTCGTCAACCCATCCACCAGGATATCAGTGACTGTTCTGGAAAAGAGAAGGATTTTTCGTTTCATTGTGTAACTAATTTAACTTGCATTTCCTTTGACCGCCTGAGACTTGTACACAGTACTGTACATCAGCATCACATCCAGGGTGCCCTTTAATCATTCTGGTTAACCTGACTAATGAAAAACAGTCATCGAAGACATGGTAACTACAAGTCAGTGAAGTTAGTTTGGTTTCTGAACTATAAAGCACATTTTGTGTCAATCAGCACAATTCTGTCCTGCAGCATTGTGAATCCTACCATTGCCTTTCAGACTTCCTCTTTAGATCCCTAAGTCAGCTGTTGTCATGTAGATGCCTTTGTAGCCATTATGAGTGTGCTCATGGTGTAAAATGATGCTAGAACATCAATAAATTATTAATCCATGGGAAGGTGTATATTACATTCAGTACATTCAATCCCATTACTATTGTTAAGTATTAGGGTTAGACAGGGCATTTCAAATTTCATAGCAGTTAGTATCCAATTAAATTTAATTCTAATCCCGATCACTTGAATCTATCATTTATATATCTAAACTCATGGATTTTGAGTGTGATCAAGTCAGAGATTTCATTATGAAGAGAGTTTTAAATCTGTCAGCAACTTATTTCTAATTGTGGTAATTAACAAGAGTTTCACCAGTGTTACTTGCAAAGTTTGCTGTCCTGTTAATATTGATAGACCATTCATTGAACCTTTTCATAATTTTGGAATTTGATAACACATCTGGCCAGAGATTTTCAGCGTTTCTGGAAAACAAAAATTCTTCGTTTGCACATTTTACAAATTTTTTTTTTTCTTATGTCTTCTTAAATCATGGAAAAACGGTGCTCTTGTCATTCAGCATTTCAGCCATTGCTGTTGACATTTAAAGGTGTGTGACTGCGTATCATATTTGCGTGTGTGAATTTATACCTTCTGTCCCTGCCCTAGCCGCAGGCTGTTTTCCCTTGTTTGAAATGTTAACAATGTGAATGCGCAGACGCGTGCTTTTGCACAAACGCGGCCTGTTGCACACATGCGCACACAGCACAAAGTACTCAGGAGGCGGGAACATGCCTCGTACGTCTTGCCTTCCTTTCCACGGTCCTCTAAATCAACCTGCCCTGAGAGTGTCTCTGTACTTTTTTAAAAAAATGACCATCTGACTTTCTTTTTACCCAATGCTTCCTCTTTTCTGTTGGTGTCCCATTTACATGCTCTATTTATGGAAGCGGCTGGAAGTCTCCACTGCTTCGTCATTATGGTCAAAACTGCAGACGGGCCAAATCATACATGTTTATCCCACACATTCAGGCCTAAGTGTATTATTGATAAAGGGGAGTGAAACCACATTGTGTTAATAACCTTTGGCCTCGCTGTACTGTGTCCACTGACATGCCGCTTTCTTTCTCTTTACAGAAAGGGTTCGGGAGACAAGACTTTGCGGACATTACTATATAAACTTTTATTCTTTATTTTCCACCTGCAAGATGAGTTTGCATCTACTCCGCCTCAGGCAGGAATATTCAGCAAACAAACGCCAGCTGTAGACAGTCAGCTAGGTGCCGCCCGTTTTGTCGAAGCGGCGGCCCTGCGCGTCGGGGCTGATGCAGGACTAGCTACCACAAAGGACCATTTACGCTTATTATCTGGGTGTGTTTAAAGATTCTTCATGACTTTTCCCCTGGCAACTCAAAACCAGCAATCCAAGCAGATTTCAGGCATGGGAGAATGAGCTGTGTTTCATACCTAGTCGCTGGTCTCCTTGCGCTGGTTCTGGACTGAGTACTGCCGTGTTTCTGTGTTGCTGAGAGTACTAGAGTACTAGACCGGGGCTGTTCAAATCACGGTTCCGCAAGGGGCGAGGACTGCGGGTTTTCCAGCCTTCCTTTTCCCGTGAGGTGGGTGTGAAGCCTCAGCGGCCAATCAGAATCAGTAATTATTAAACTAACTACCTGGGAGAACTGAAAAGAAGGCCTGGATTTGGAATCGAGGGCCAGATTTGAAGAGCCCTGTACTTATACCCTTCCTAGCATGCCTGCTGTCAATCCCCTTTTTCTGCAGATCACCCCCACAGGCCTCTCACATTCTGGCAGCAGTTACTGTGGAGATAAGGGTCACATTTTTACCCTGACTGTTTGTAGCTGATTGTCTGCCTTGCCTTCACGCACAGGGGAGTCAAGTTTTTTTTCCCAGCAATCTGTATATTATGGATTTCCCCACAGTCCTGTTAAATCATGAATCTTTGAAACTTAGTATTGTTCTTGTATATGTTAAGAGTTCACTGTTTGTTTAATACAAATGCTGAGCGGGTTGAGTGATCTTGTAGTATACACTGGGTCAGGGATTTTGTATTTGTCTTTTTTCTGCTTTTAAACTTGCCTGTTTTATTAAATGCTGTAAAATGGTGGTAAATATTGTAAGATGGACGGTCAGTTTGGTGCCTATGTAAGTGTGTGTTACCATTTTCAGGTGCTCAAGATTATGCTTACCTAAGATTTATCCTAAGGAAAATTTATAATATGATCGGTCTCCATTAAATAAGTGCCTAGTTAATGAAGTAACTGGTTAATGATCACAGTGGGCCTCTGTGAAAACTTTTATATAAAAAAAAA
>JABFEB020000008.1:14290699-14301172 GCA_019775895.2 Stomatorhinus ivindoensis | reverse complement strand
TCCGTTTTTAATTACTTGCATTAAATTAACCATAAAGGTAACCATTTTGCAAATTACATCCAATAGGTACCAAACCCCTTTAATCATTTTATAGTATTTAGTTACCTTAAGTGCCTATAAAGGGAGTGTTTTAAAAGTGGAAATTTTGTGTAAAAATGTATTTATTTAATTGCTCGTATGAATAGATTTGTGATTCTTTAATAGGTACTATTCTTTTAGTTTTTCTTTGGCAAACTGACTAAATCTACTCAAAATGTTCTGGATTAAACCCATTAAAGACTATGGCTTCAGTAAAAATTAACTTTCACACTAATATTTTTGCACCTAAATGGGAGTTTGATTTTATACTGTAATTTCTGATCTTGAGTAGGCCTGCATTTCCACCTCTGTCCACCACAAGGCAGCACTGAGACATACAGTAATTGTACTATATTCTGGTTCCTTGTTTGGTACTGCGACAGCTCCATTAGTCCTCCTTGAAATACTTAGAGCTGTAGTCCCATTGAGTTACAGCCAAAATTACTTCTGTAGCTTACAGTCTCTGGTAGCTTCTCGTTCTCATTTTGTATGTAATATTAATTTGAATAAAAAATAAAGAACATGCATTTGATTGAATTTCTAAAAGTAACACATTTATGCTTTGGCTAATTGCATGTTTGATGGGTTACAGGTCTGGATTTTTCTTTATTCTTTACCAATGCTGTATTTTTCAGTTTTGAGTCAGTAAAATGAAACACCAGTAACCTAATACAAATTTCTCTTGTAGGGGGCCAGTACCCCATGATAACATTTAAACTATATAGATAACATAACTGCATATGGCCATTGTTCTTCAAACTGTCATTTAATGAAACTCCTGTTGACAGATGTTGGGAACATGCCATGGCCTGTACTCCGAAGCGGGGTCACTGGGCTTATCGGGGTAATTAGTCGGATTTAAGGTAGTCTGGGAAAAATGTAAGCGAACGAATATGAAGTCCATTTAAACTGTGGTACCTACCGCTTCGTAGTACAGGTCACAGGTCAAATAAAAATAAACAAATCGATGTCCTTGCAGCTCAGCTAAACGGAAAAATACGCCATTGCTTTTAAGGCGTGGTGCAGTCACATGCTGTGTTTTCTATAGAATGTCAAGCGGTTCATGGAGTTCTCACGCCAGACACGTTTGTTTGCATGTTACTTTTCGTGTGCTCACTATTCGTCGTCCTCCTAACCTGAATCTATATGTACGCCCACTTTGAACAAGAGGGCCGGCTCTACCAGTTCAGGGGCCCTAGGCGATGCTTGCCTTGATCAAGAAAAATGATGATCCTTTCACTTTCTCCACAGCGCACACAATAGAGGGGCTCTGGGCTGCTGCCTACAGCTAGGGCTGGCCCGGGAGACGAGGATGTTCTGGGTTGGTTAGAGGAAGACTACATGCAAAAAATTTTGAAAACTTAGCGCTTTATGATTACCTCCCTATTTACAGAAGGTAGTCAAAGGGTATTTGTTTTGCTCAAGTCGTTAAACCTACATTGCTGCATATTTACCTCATTTCCAAGCCACACCTCGCCCTTGATTTGGTAGCACAGTTAATGTAAATACATATGTGTATTTTTCCTTAACTGAGTGAAAACTTTTGTTTTATGCGGCTAGTCTAAGATTTCAGGACCTCATGATAATATTAACTTACTAATAAGTTCAGTTGTAGTTCTGAATTAGTTTCCAGGTCATGCATTTCATTCCAGCAGTCTGCCCTCTGCATAGTTTAAGAAGCGTGAGCTCTCTTTCTAAAACCTGTAGATCATTAGACAGTAGGATACAAGACATTTCTCAGTGTTCTCTTCTACTCTGTCATACACTGGACATGTATATAACTATGACAGTTGAAACTACCTCATGCGATTTTTAAAAATAGCTTTATGAAAAGAGCACCGCAACAGTACCGCTGAAGAAGAAAAGGAAGGTTGGAGTGATCGTAACTTGATAGTAAGAGCTCTCTTTATATCGTATATCAGAATAAGCTGATAATCAGCATGCAGGCCACTGTCATGCAATCGATACCTATGTTCGTCATCCACATGGGCAGGAAACCAAACAGGATTTGGCTACGACTGCAAAGGAGAGATGATTTCTGGATGCAGGCCAGCTTAAGGCTGATGACCTGGTAGGTCCAGTGTACATACACTGGCATTGAGACATTGAGATCAGCATAGCAGTCAGTTTACTACAGATGAGTAGTGGATTGGACGCCACCTGCAATATCTTGTTATATCATTGTGTGAAATTTAATGTAATGTTATGTGTCTCGTGTGTCCCTCGTTTGCTTTTGCTGTAGTTAGTGCCTATTTGTTTTCCCATTAATATCCGTAATGGAGATAAATTTGCGAAGTACTTGACATGGCCTCACTGTCAAACAGACAGCAAGCACACCTTTATAGCGTAGCTTGTGGCGGGAGTGTCAGAGATACGAGTTCTTTACTGCTGCTCCGTACACTATTAATGATTATTGAACTTTGGACTGTCAGGTAGCAGGTGTTAATAATTGTTTTTCTTGGCTTCCATTTGATAGGCGAGTCGGATGACATTAGCAAGTAGGCACTTGCATACTATTCTCCATAAGCAAAACACAAGAGCACTTCAGCTTTGTCTTAAGTGTGAATGGTTACTCCGGAGAGCACATGCGGGCTCCTTGCTTGTGTTCCCGTCATTATAAGTCTCTGCAACAATGAACTTACCCACTCTGTGTGAATGAAGCACACTGGCTGTGGCTATTGTCTAAATCACGGTAAATGCTTCTCCTCCAGCTACGGAGATACGTTTTAACACATTATACCAGTACTGTACACCCCTTGGGTGGGACTCTCCGTGTTTAAACAAGCAAAGCCCCACCCTTTACTCCCGGTGAGCATAACAGCTGTAGCATGCAGGAGCTTGTTCTTGCATAGTTTGTCACTTTCAAAACCAGACATTCTTAAACGTGTAGCGACTGGTTGTTGTTCTACCTCGAATAAACCCTCTTCACCACATTTAAATTTTCTACTATGTCCTGAGCCAGCAGTCTATTTTGTGTAATTTGTGAATTTATTTCAGTAATATTCATTTGAGGTTCTTTTGGCTAAAATGTTTAAGCTCTAGGTTCTTACAGTATGAGATGAATTGTCTTGGCCCTTCTCTGTTTTGTACTGTTCTGCTCTGGTTTCAGCTACCTCTTCTTCCCCTAATTATCTAGAACCGGCTAGTGGCCCCTCATCGGAAGCTTAGCCACCTGCACGTATACCTAAGTTTACAGTGTATTATCAGCCTGAAATAAAAGTGTATGCTAAAAGATTAAATGTATATTTAAAGAAAGCAAAGTCAGGTGACTACAATTCAGTCTAAATTTGTAATTCTGAATGTAGAAGAGGCTTCAGATTATTTTTTTTTGGAGGGGGGGGGGGGCACAGTAGGACATGGGGAGTGGGGTAATCTGAAATAGAAAAAAATAAAGACCATCTGAAACTTCTTTCTACTAATTGCACAAAAGAATTATTGCTCATTCTTGTACATTCATGCTTGTACTACTAAAATGTTAAAATCAAATTTGTGTTCAATTATTAAGATAATATCAATATCATATCACTGAAAATGGGGGTAGACCTTTTCAGATGGGGAGCAGCCGCAATGGTATTCTGTCATTTTATGAGAAATTGCTACTTTTGTACATCTTTATTTTATTATTCATCTCCTGTTATTGACGCAGGATTTCTACATTTTCCAACCGGGTGGGGCAGGGTTGCGGTGGAAAAAATTCCTGCTGGCTAATTTTACTGCTGCTGCATAACAGGGTGACAGATTTCTGGTACGTTGCGCAGCATTCGTGAGTGTCAGCTGCTGTTGTGGCAACTCCCGCAACTTCCGGCAGCGGTAAGATGTCCGTATTACTATCAAAGAGGCTTCTTATAAACCAGGGTGCATCTGTCGTCCATTTGGCCATGATTCAACCAGACAGCTATGCACTGTCGTATTGGTGGTTAACTAAATTGTTATACATGATTTGTAAGGCAAAATCTGGAAACAGGACTCATAGCAGGCTGGGTGGAGATATTGTGTTAGTGCACAGATTTTATTATGGGCACACTGATGTGATTTTTTAATATAAAATACAGGAAACATGCAGTAATATAAAAACAACCGGGATATAATTACAACTCTTACTTTACAAGAAGTCTTAAAGTATAACATATGTACTTAGAGGATTTGGAGAGTCGAAGGGGGATTTTCATTTGTAATTCAGCAGTTTTGGCCACAGCACACCTTCTAGGTGATGGCAGCAAGGCTATTTATAGAATTATTATTATTATTTTTTTAAATGATCCGTTAAAATTCTAGAATTAAATAATCATTCATCCTAGTGTTTTGTGCGCCGGGAGCATTGTAGCGTTTCCGAGTTTCCCCAAACATCAGCGTAAACAGACAGGTGCAGTCATACGATGGCGTCAGGGAAGTTCTCGTCTCCTTCTCCGTACAGTTGCCTTGCAGCCTGGGGAAAGGACACGTTGCACTGCAGGACAGTAAACTAAAGAGAAGGGACATATGCAGCTGACTGAACACCAGTGACCAGGAGACACGCTGGCCAGTCAACCGAGTCATCAGGACCACGGGGCTTCAAAAAAGACTTTCAAAAGCCCCCGGTTTCATGAATCATATGAAGAAAATATAAACTTTCATATTTCATAAATGTCTTCCTCGCACAAACCGCTGCTTCTCCCACAGTCTTGTTCATCAGACATTAGTCGACCTGAAGTATCTCTCATTCTCTGCCCTGAAAGGGTAACACATAAACCGTGTTATAAGCACATGGGTGCCTGTTTGACTTGATGCAGGTTTCAACTGTAGCTCCGACAAACTAGGTCTTGTGTGTTTAGAGGTATTCATGGCCGGTTTCCGTTTGAAATGACCCCTGACCTCGTGTAACTGTCCGCATCTTCAGAATGACTGGTTTGGTCTTCACACACTATGCAATGTTTGGTGTAAATGCAGTGTATGAACACACCTACCTAAACTCTGCTTTGAGCCTCTCCAGTTTGTCCTCAAGTCTATTGTTTTTCACGGGTAAGGGACAGTCTGGGAAGAACCATCCGACGACACCCTTGCAGATAAGTACAATGTGCTGTGGAAAGAGGACGGCAGAATAAGCCAATTAAGGGCAATTTCTTGCAACTTCGTATGAAATACCTGTGGAAAAAAATGTCACAATGGCTGATTGCATGATGCAGATTATAGTTGTTCTCATAAAAAGGAAGCAAGAGTTCCATTATATAAAAGATTTAGATTTTTTGGAAGCCATCTGCAATCACATGATTGGTTAATGAGACACATTGGCTTTACATACAAATTTACTAATACATTTGATGCCTCCATTAATTTACTGCAGTTTTGCACTGATCTTTATGCAGAGGCCTTTACAGCCTTTACAAAACGGATCCATCAAACCACTATCATTTAGAGTAACCTGTGGAGTGTTTGCACATCGTTGTACCTCAAACAGAATGACAAAGGCGAACCGGACTGCCAGAATAAGCCAGAACTGAGAGGTCAGCCCATGGTCCAGGTCATTTCTGTAGTCTTTATACCTAGGAACATAAAAGCCCTTCACATTTTGGTTGACCACAAATCACACAAGTGCTTTAATCCATATCCTCATATCTGAACACTTGCAGACCTACAGCATGGTCTCATCTAGTGCTTAATTTGTACCAGATCCTGCCGCAACAAGTTGCGGGACCTCTCTGTTTTTGACTATCTACATTCTGGCACCGATCTGCACGGATCTGGCAGCTCTCTGGTTAGAAAAAAAAGTTTGTATTTCAATTTACAGACCAATTTTCACTCAACTTCACACCCTTTATTCGTTTAGATTTATTCTTAAAATACACAGCATGTTTTCAGCACCGCGTTTTGCACACGTTCCGGGACCTGCAGCTACGCCGTTTACCTTTCCACTCTCATATGCCTTCACGTTGCAGCACATTCTGATTTACAAATTAAGTTCTGGTCTCATCATTATAACGTGCTAGCTTGCTACACTTAGAGCCGTAACGTCTGGGGCTGCGCCTTGTTTCTGTTTTGGAAGACCTGCTAGGCGTGTGCGAGCCAGCACAATACCCAGGTAGAGCCAAGTCCTACCGCCCGGGTAAGAATCACATTACAGCTGAGTTTCTGTAAGTTCTAATGTTACTTGTACATATATTATTTACTAAGTGCCAATGTCAATAAACTTTGCCGAGCTATAAACAAATGCATCACATGTAAAAGTCTGTTTGCTAAGCAGTGTATCTATAATTTTATTAAATTAATGAGTGAGTCTTCCGTTGCGTATCTGGGGGGGGACATGATGGCTCACTGATTAGCACTAATCTCACACGCATCGGGGGCTTGTGAGGTCAAGACCTACCCCCCTCTGTGTTTGTGGAGTCAATGTTCTACCCATGTTGGTGCAGGATTCTTCCCACTGTCCAAAACAGTCCTGCAAACTGGACAAATCTCTAAATTGCTCAGTGTATGACTGTGTGGGTCTATGCCCTGAATCCTCTCCAGAGTGCCCTGACCTGCCTGGAAAGGGCTCCAGATTTACCGTAATTCTCTACTGGACAAATGGCTATGGAAAATGGTTGGATACAGGTGTTTAGACTCAGCGGGACTCATTCTGCTGACCTGCAGTGGGTGACGTTGAGGCCATTCGGGGTGACCATCTGCTTGAGCTGGAAGTCTTTGTGGATGCGCTCATCACTCATGTACGCCACCGACAGGCTGTTGTCGATGTAGCCCGCCATGCAGCTTGGAGCGAAGAGCGACGATGAAAATACAGCACATAGGACTAAGATCAGCCAAGTCTCCAAGTAGTTAGGCTAAAAGCACCCTTCAGGAGTACAGGACACAAGCCACGTGTAGGTAGTGACTAGGAGATGTTTTTTTTGGTGGGGTTTGGATAAAGACTCACTGCATTTCTGGGTTTTCCCCAGTAGCACACGGCCCGTAGTGGTAGCGGTAAACGAGGCGAGGGATGAAGTCCGACGTGACGCCGATGACCAGCCCGTTGGTGATGACGGCCATTATGCCGATCGCTTGCAGAATGTTACTCCACACACCTTAGTAGACATGTAAAAAGTGTGACTCTTAATTCTCGAGTGTAGGACGTCATGCAGATATGGTACCAGTCAAAAGTTTGGACACACCCACCCATAGAAAGGTTCATTTTTATTAACCTCTACATTTAAAAAAAGACATTAAAACTATGAAATAACATATGGATAATGTACTGATCAAAAATTAATTTGATGGGGGTGGATTAAGGCAACTCTCTGGGTTGGGACTCAGGAGGTTGTTGGTTCAAATTCCTGGGTAGGCACATTGATTAGGCACTTAGACCCAATTACTCTGGGGACTGGCTGAGTGTACTCTGCTTTATGGGAGTTTCATGTGGAGGTCTTCTGGGCTGCTTTTCTGCATCAGCTGTCCCGAAGAAGGTCCAACATTGGTACTGTGTGTATGTAATACATGTATTATATGTGAAGGTGCACTGAAGTGTCCACACTTGCACTCAGCAGCATCAAGTAGCTAAACATATTTGACACGATCCCATTATGAGACTGGATGTTGGCTGGCCACCCAGTACCCATGTCCATCCATCCATCCATCCATCCATCCCTTACAGTACAGAATTGGCTTCCGGTGCCAGACTGACCAATGTTGTTGGTCTTATTGGGTGCCAGTCGTCGCTCCAGGTTGACCATCTTGTAGGCGTCCAGGCGGATCTCGATGATGTTGTTGAGTAACGCCAGCAGGGGGGCCAGGGGGAAGGCGGCCACGAAGATGGTGGTGAAGCTGAACTGGATCACTACAGAGCAAAGGAACATGACCGTATCAGGACCACTGAAATGAATCCCCAACACTTGAAGTTTGAGACAAGTCTTCACAATTGTCAGTTAAGAAATACTGAATACAAGAAATGACAGAATTTGGAAAGAACAATTCCAGGCAACTCATTTTATGAATAAAAACAGTATTTTAGAAAATAAAACTTATATTTTTAACACTGTTTTGCTTTGACCCTGATGGCCAGTGTGCTCAGATCATGCAAGCTGAAGTTTATAATATGGATGTTTCATGATTCTTCATAAAACTCCTTAATTACATTAGGGAAGTGCAACTCTTTGTACTAAATCTATTGCCAAATGCTATGGTTACAGCTCTCAAACAAAATCTTTGTTGCAAGTTCCCAAGCTCAAATTATCAAGGGCTGGACTGAAACTCACCCATCTCAAGATACTCATTGAAGAGACTATAAACATTGATGCTACTCAGGTTGTAGTTGTGGAGCCAGTGACTGAGCGTGCAATGCTTGCAAACCTCTGATTTATCTTGTTTCCCACTTGACTGATTCCGGATACAAGAGATAGTCAGCTTTTTGGTCTCTTTCTCCCTGCAATAACTGGAGAACCAACTGCAGGAACAGGGAAGAGGGATGAATGGGGAGGCTTGGCCTCCAGGGACAGTGAACTGGAGTAACCTTGGTCAGCAAAATGCAATGGTTTTGGATTGAGTATGTGCCACGTACAAGTTGTTCTGGTGTCTGTAATGAAATTTTTTACCATTCAAAGATTATGAGATTCCCCTAAAAGTAATCAGTAAAATGATAAATAACAATTGAGCCATGAGTAGAGGTTGTGCCTGTAGGTAGGGCATCCCACTAGAGCAGTATTTCCCAACCTGCTCCTCAGGAACCCATAGACAGTCCACATTTCTGCTCCCTCCTAGCACCCTAGGGAGCAAAACCGTGGACTGTCTGGTAGGGAGCAAAAATGTGGACCGATTGTGGATTGGGAAACACTGCACTAGCTAATGACATGGTATGTTCTGTGACAACCTTCAAAACTGTTTCTGTGAGCTGTGTTACAGAGGTGATATTCAAAAGTACATATGTAGATAATGTACATAATGTAGACTTACGGCCCACAGAGTTCAAAGATGTTGTTGATAGTCTGTTTGAGCACCATGATAATGGCCATTTGGATGAAGAGGTCGGTGAGGCAGCCACTGGGATGGCACTGAAGGAAAAAGCACATCAACTAAATTAATGGGTTTGTATGCAGAGAAAGTAGATTCTTCACACAACAAAAGTCAACTTTAATTGACAGAACAATGTACTTGCAGTTACTGCAATTCAAATTTTCGTTTTCTTCTAATAAAAATATTTTCTCTGAACACTCCCGTTATGTAAAACCATACAATGAGGAGTGAAAAGTCTAGACTTATTAGGTATTTCAGAGGCATTTTATAACATACATTGGACAAGGTCACAGTAGCATACTAGACTAGTGTACGAGAGGACCACACCTTTTCACATATCATTGGTGACTGATGTTAAAATTCATAAAGTGGGGCAAACTTTGTACATATACCCTGCAATCATAGTACGCATTACTTGTCTTTTTGCAGCATTCTTCCATTTCAGTGCGTTTAGCATTATTGCTATATTATATTTAACATCATGTTGAAACATGGCAGCCAGGGAACTAAGTACTGACAAGTAAGTCTCATGTGATTGGTTACATTCCTTTCACGTCTCAGTGTTCCTTAGAACCTACTGATAAATAGTAAATGGGTGCACCTCTTCAAGTCGCCATTTTCCTGCGATCCGGTGATAGCTTCCTGGGTATCCATTAATCCTATACAGGGTGTAAAAAGATAAATATAATCTGTTTGCGTACCAGTTTAAAACTGATGTGAAGGTCAGGTATAATGCTTGGACCCATGCTGCCCGGACAGACAGAAAGAAACAGGACTGTACCTTCCCAAAAAGAAGGCCACGTAGAATAGAGAGGAGAAGTGAGTGAAGAACTGGAAGGTGAACATCTTGACTGTGAAGCTCCTCTCCGTGGAAACGACTGTGCGGGTCTTCTCTGTGTAGCGGACAGACAACAGTCAACAGGAAATTAACTCATATGGCAGCAGACCGGTAACAGAAACCATCACATTCCAGATCCAGCAAAAACTGCACCCACATCCTAGCAGCTGAGTTTGATGCACAGTCAATATAACTGCCGAGAAACAATGAATCAAATAGCACCGTAGCTAGAATTTCCCCCAGCCAAGATTTAAACTATTTTTTGTTTTCTCTATACAAAAGATAATGGAGAAATCGAATGCCCACATTACCATGAAAACAGCCAAAATATTATACTGTGCGACTTTAATATAAAATGTATAATGACCTGATTTGATTTCATGGTGTGACATGGTGAACAAAGAGGGTTATGATGTATACTCTCCATTCACTAATCCAACAAAGAACAGAACCTTCATTCCTCCCCGAAACCAGCGATAAGATTTCCGAGATAAAAACAAATGGAAGATTTACAGCTGACTGATGTCAAAATGCATTCCAAAATATAAAGTCCTATTTATATTAGCTTAAGACTGCATGAAAATACTTTTAGGTAACACAAA
>JABFEB020000008.1:14275318-14290599 GCA_019775895.2 Stomatorhinus ivindoensis | reverse complement strand
GTAGGCGCTTCTTAATGATGTGTATAGAAATAAAAGGAACGTGCGCCTTGGACAGGAAATTTGTCATCTGCATGAGTGGCCAGAGCCACTAGGGGGCAGCATCACGACAGTGACAAACACAGCAGAGACAATATCAGCGATACTAAGCAGCCAGAGTTATATCCAGCGAAATGATGGTGACCATGCGAATGCTTTCAAGAAACTGCCAAGAAAATCTAAGATTCATCTATGTCTCATGTATTTTCCACTGTGGTAAAATAACAGTGATGGGTGATGATGAAATAAGTACTGAGCGCGAACATTTTTTTTTTGCAATGAGGATATTCACATAAAATTATCACCAGACATTGGTATTAACTGGAATTCACAAATATAGAGAATTCAGGACAGAGCTCTTCAAATCCGGACCTCGATTCCAAATCCAGGTCCTGTTTTCAATTCTCTCATTCAGTTAGTTTAATAATTACTGATTCTAAACTGGTCACAGTGGCTTTACAACTGGTTCATGGGTAAAGGAAGGCTGGAAAATCAGTAGTGCACAGACATTGAGGACTGTGATTTGAACAGCCCTGATGTATGATATTGACTGTGTATCATCAACCATCCATGAAATACAGTCAAAATCTGAATGACCAGACAGACTTTGCGGACGTACCTATATCACATAACTTGCAGGCCATTTTCTCGTTGACCTGTGGGATAATAGTATGAGATGTTTAATGTCTGACATTAGGCTTACACTCTGCGATGCTTAAAAAGGTCTCTTTTTGAGACTGCTTATGTGGGATGGAGCCCTACCCGAGTCATGATGGTGATAGTGAGGTAGTGTAGCACGGCACCCAGTACGACAGCAACGATGTTTGCATTGTCCTTCAGGAGTGTCCAAGAACTCTCTGACAGCGATCCGGTAGCCACGACCCGGAAGACCACCAGAGCTTGGGCCAAGCCGATGATCAGCATTAGCTGGACAGGAACACACAGTGAGAAATGCTCCGTTAACCAGGTAGAGCACGTGGTCTCGCCACCGGCAAACCACTCACATGGCCCTGACCTACATCGCTAGAAGTTCTCACAGGAAAACACTGTGCTAAATATGCTTGCATTGAAAAAAAACACTGCTCCACCTGCTCAGGTTGGTATTTGGTGGAACAGACAGCAAAATGAGAGAGAGGGAACTCTTTCAGACTCACTGCTGACCCCTAGTGTCAACTTCACAGGGAACAGAAGTGAAACTCCATTAAGGAGTTCTCTAGATTTCAATGATTCCATTTATCCTTTATAATGAAATAAAGTACATTTGTGTAAAGCTCTACATAATATATGAAAAACTAGTGTAAATAGAATCACCGAGTACCTTAACCATTTACAGTATCAGCTTCCAACATATCATATTCATCAATCCAACCAACTTGGAAGGGGGCCTGGAATCTCTCTCTCTCTCTCTCTCTCTCTCTCTCTCGGCTGGATTAAAAGCTACAACTTGAAGAATATATTCATACACAGTGAAGGTTCTAAATGACAGTAGTGAAGTATGTTAAATGAAGAAAGGAAAATTTCATTAGCATATGAAATGTTTCTTGTAATTATACACTGTGTACAGAGTGTACTCTGAAATGATCCAATTTGTGTCAGACTTTCATTTTGAATCTTACCATTAGTGTGACTAGGATCATGACTAGAGTGTTGTGTAGAAATGAATGTTGGTACTTCTTGGGTGAACAGTTTGGATCATTCACCACCTCCAGGATGAGCTCCTCCTGAGAGACATGTATAGAATCAGGCTTCCAGAATATCTTAGACATCACATTTCTGGAAGAGCTAAAACATGTATGCATTGACTCATCAGATTTAACATGGAGCAGGACAAGTGACTTAATTGGCAACCAGATCTCGATAGTCTAAAATGGAAACTGGCTCTGATATATAAACAAAATATCCTGACTCTACATCCTGCATAGTGCTCTTGTGGAAAACCATCGGCCCTCAAAACCCTTCCTCCACTGTACCTCATCCTCACACCATTCAAACACTTTCCACTGGGATACATAGACGGCTCGACGCCTCTTCCACATGGCCAGAAACACAGTAGCTACGGAAGAAACAGGCACACGTATGAGCACCCGCTGAGATCAACAGTTACTGTTAGGATGTCGAGCGGCCCCTGCAAGGAATACGCACCCCACAAGGCCATGAACATGGCAAAAGCCACCGTCCCCTCATTGTCAAAGAGATGGGTGACCTGCAGAGAAAGGGATGACGGAGTAGCACCTTCCAGTTATCTATCTTTTCATATTCAACTCAGATCTCAGAACTCAAACTCTGTTCCATTTCCAAGTCCTCTGCTGCTGCTTAGATCTGATCAGTGAGCGACTATTAGCCAGGTTAGCACTGAGGGAGGAGTCTTCATAGGGTGTACCTTAGCATAGAAGCAGGTATCCGAAAGCTGCCACACACTGCACTTCTCGTCACACAGCGGGCACATGATGATATCCGCGTCACACACTTCTGCACTGTGAGACATACAGAGAGGGTGAACGTCTTCCTCATTAATCTCACTAATCTCACTGCCAACCATGGCAAAGCCCAGCGAGCTGGGGCTTAAGGGCCTTGCTCAAGGGCCCACAGACGCGCCGAATCTGGGCTTGAACTGGCGACCTTCTGATCACAGACACATGGGGTTACTCCACTGAGCCACGTGCTGCCCCTGTTTGTTGAGTATTATGTACAACTGTCCCTTACGTACTAATACGCAGCGGTTATCACATGATTTGCCCTCATTCTCCCCAGTTCCCTCTCTCTTTCTCTCTCTCTCACACACACACACACACACACACTTCTTACATTTCTTCCTATGTAGGAACATACGTTCTAAATGGAGACATGGATTTGCATGTGAAAAGCTATTGGAAGAGAGGTGGGAAAACTCACATAAGGGGATTGCTGGTGAAAAATGCCAAACCATAGAGGAACACTGTCACCCCCAGGAGAGCTGCAGGAAAGAGCAGCCAGGTATACCAGCCCAGCCATAGGTAGTAGAGGGCAATCTTTTCTCCAAAGTAATTCCTGGCGGACACAGATATGGCAGGGGTTAACCAAACCCTAGATCTCAAAGTGTTCAAAGGTATGGAGCACCCACCTAGCTATTACCTGATAATATTCATGGGCTGCAATCTGAAGAAGGCCAACCAATTAGCCCACCTCTCCTTCAGCTCCTTCGTCTCCTCTTTCTGCAGACCACAAGACAACAAAATAATGTCAGTTAAGGCTATACAAACTACGGGCATTGCAAATTAATAAGTATGGATAATCTTTCAGAAGAGTAGACATAATTCATCCTTTCACAGTGGAACGTTTTAAATGTGTCCTCCGGAACTAGTTTCGTAAAACTCAGTGGGGGCCAAGATTTAATGTACATAGCTAATGCTGAAAGGTATACAACTGTATACATCTTTCCCAAAACACCAACTTCATTGCAATTATCTTCAAACCTCTCAAACCAAAAGCATTAACAGTGATGCTTGTTAGAAGGAAATACAAAATGATGAAGTACTACTGCTGTATATTTCCCATCAGACTGTTACTTGCTGAAGGGATCACAGGTAAGGGGACTTACTGGGACACGGCCAGTTAAAGTTACACCACTGGTATTTCTCCAATGGACGGAATTACAGTTACACACGATTTCGCTTGTGTCAGGGTCTTCACAAGATGCTGTTTTTCCACTATCGGTCCATTCCTCAAAAGTACTTCACAGTGTCCTTACATCATGAAGACAGAACTTGGTCTCAAACACATCCTGGTCGATGAGATCAGTCAGGTTCTCTGTGGACATGGAATTAATCTGATCAGATAATAAACGAGGGCTACAACAATTCTGCTTTTATATGCCTCTTTAGCGAATCTCACATAAGCAAACAGTATGCGTGACACTTACCTCCTGTGTCAATGTATGTGTGTTCCAGAATAAAATGTACAATCCTTATCCTGAAACAGAGCACTTTTGTTTTATAACACAACACATAATTATATGATTTCCTTGAACATGCATCCTATCTTGCTCTCGTCTAAGACACACACATACATGTCAGAATGAGGCCTGGGGTCTGAACACATGATCATTCACCCAATACCGTTAGAGCCTTATTGGGGGCTTTATGGGACCAACAACGAGGTAGCTACTCTGCCGTGTGCGGAATTCAGACCTGCAATCTTTGATCACCGCCAC
The DNA here is from genome assembly GCA_019775895.2 of Stomatorhinus ivindoensis. Classification (NCBI taxonomy): domain Eukaryota; kingdom Metazoa; phylum Chordata; class Actinopteri; order Osteoglossiformes; family Mormyridae; genus Stomatorhinus; species Stomatorhinus ivindoensis. Next base: position 14,286,374 of record JABFEB020000008.1, on the reverse strand, counting down.
CAAAAAAAAACAAAACAAAAAAACTCCAGAAAGCACAGTAACACACATACCTAGTCCACACTGAAGCTTAGACAGCATTGTATCATTTCAAATGCCGCAGTGTCCTTACCTGGTGGCCACAGAGACTGCCCCCTGCTGCTCCCCGCTTCCATTGCAGGCATCGGATACTTTCAGCAGATATATGTACTTCTCAAAAATGTCATCCGGTGCTCGAATGCCAAAAAAACGCTTCTCCTCATGCACAAACTCCTGACATACAATAGTAGGAGTTGTAGGTTTAACGATACAGATTCTTTACAAATGCAAATAGTTATTAATTTATATATAATAAATATATTTATGAAATACACATAGAAATTTATCAGATCAATTAAAAACAAAATCAATTAGGCCTACTTACTTTTATATCAAAGTTCTTTGCCGCCAGTACATTTGTAAAAGCTTCCTGCTTTTTAAAAGCTTCAGATTCCTGGTTGCTGATTTCTTTCGCAACAAGAACATAATCACATGGCCAAGGAGCACACTGTTAAAAGGATATGATGATTACTTGCGTTTCTTTTTTCCATGAAACTTTATGGTAATACTGAACTAATATGAACATGCATCAGAAACTGTAAACAAATCAACGCAGATATCCAGAATTTACTAAGGGAAGAATTGCCGTTTCTTGTGATGCACATCAGTCCTGACTGAGGGAGTCACCTTACCGAACCTGGCAGTAACGGTGCCTGATCTTGCTTACAGTTACCGCCGTTCACACTCTGCAGCTCCACGTCAGCCTGGAGGTCGGAGAGGAGTAGAGGGCTCTGTGTCATGAACACGAACGTTTACTCACGCTGCTTCTGCTCTTCGAAGTAATAATAGTCACGGCATCTTTTCATGAAACCCCGCCCAGATGAAAAAAAAACACCTACAGGGAGTTTTATTGAGCAAAACCTTGTGGTTCACCTACTAGGAATTAATTGCTTTGTTGCATCCTAAACACAATGCCCCAAAACAATCAATGCAAATTCAGCCTGTCCTGGAAGTGTCATTCATTTTAAACCGATCTATGAGTAGCATCTCATTTCTTATGTTACATCAGAATAACACAATAACATGGAACTCTATTAAATATCATCTGAAACCACGGCATCTTCACAGATCATTGTAGTATAATTTCGGGAGCAACGTACTGTATATATTTTCTCAGTGCAGTCTTCATTGCTTTCGGAATATAGACAGGATTTTATTATTTAGGAAGGAATATAGAAATATAGACTCAGTACGCTTGACAGGTGAATCTCAATGCAGCATATGACCTATGCAAATTTTAGCGTGGAGCTCGTTTCATCTGCCCCAGCATTTCATTAGTGATCTGTAGTATACAGACACGTCGAAACACAGAGTCATACTGAAAGCAAGTTTACCCACCGGTTTATCTACTCAGCAGGGCTGTGCAGAGTGTTTTTGAGGCGGGTTTTACTCCGGGAAGGAGCCCCCCTGTAAAATGTGTGATCGTCGGTGATCGAAACTCCATAAAATTTGGGCAGGAGGGTGTGGAGGTCCCTTAAGACTTTCGATATGAGTGCTATTTACAAATAACAAACTGAAAGCAAAGGTGTATTTCCTTAAGCATTTAATACGGAATTCCGTGACAGGATATCAGGAAGAATTCCTAAAATTTACATTATCTGATCTGATATCATCTCCTATCTCACGCTAGATAGCCCGATTTCACTCTCTTGTTCCTCTCACTAGCTCAGTAAAAGCGAAGCAACACGAAACCGCTTAGAAATAGGACTAATTGAAATCCAAAACACCAATAACAGAAGACACCTCAGTGACTACCTGCAGAAACAATGCATCTGGGCTTCCATCCGAGCACAGGAATGCTAAGATTGATGTCACGAGTACTCACACAGGGGCCTTATGCGAGAAGTCCATTATAACACTGATGTAAATGGAATCATGTTTTGCATTAGAATTATCCCTGTTTTATTTCTCTTTTTAAGTTACATTTGTTGATTCACCTTTAACCAAAACCAATCATTTTACCCTTTTTATTCATGTAGTTATTTAAATGAAAAAAAATCAGGGTCAACATTTTTATATTTCATCCGTATAACCAGTTATATGCCAGAAATTATACAAAGGCGATAAGTGGTCCTAATTTACCACGCATTTCTTTAGTACCTTACACATTTCTCAGATTTACGTTTTGAAATCTTTTAAAGGATTTTAAAGCTGACTACAAGTAGCCTAAATAGTGCTTATTTCGTCTTTGAATTATTTGAGATAGTTACAATTATATATATAAAAAACACTGACACTCATGTCATGCTTATTAAGAGCCAATCAACCCATTAACATCAACATTTTACGCACCTGTTATAGGATACACTTAGAAAGTAAGAAAATAAAACTTTCAACGATCAGAAATATTGCGGCTCAAAGGGTTTCCTTCAATAAGATGATCCTTGATATAGTTTATCAAAAACAGTTAAGCTATCAAAAACTTACAGCTAGATCACTTCAGATGTCCAAATAATTTTTATCACTATGAACAAAAATTACATGATAAGCGAGTTACTTACGTCCCTTGCTTAATTGTCATCGTTATAATCGACATCTAATATTACGATACAGTAAAACAATCCTTCCGATGTCCTTAAGGTAAATCTAACCACAAACTCTGTGATCGTATTTAACCGTCGCTTTATCCTTACCTTGCTTTTTGATTTCATGTTGGACCTGGAGTCGAAGCAGGATCAGATTGCAGTTTTTCGTTAAAACTCACAAAACAGTTAATTGTTTTGTTCGTTCAAGTGTACGAGTATCAACAACTTGATAAGAAATGTTTGTAGCCCAATATGAATCGTAAACTCAACTTCCGTGTTTAACTAGAAGGAGCCCAAGTGCTGTATGCTGACGGCATTGTGCAGATACGCGAAACCGCCTTTACCTGTTGTTTACGGTCAAGGTACATTGGGACCGAAAGTATGGATGGCAGAAATTAGATTTTCATAAGACTCACCAGGATAACTACATATATCTTATTTCTTATATTGACATCGAATAGTTTGAATAACATATTAATCAAAAAAGACCATTGTTTAACTTAATCAGAAATCTCAACAATGTGGTTTACTTGATGCCGTACTCGTGGCATGCAAAAGCAACGCTCACTGGTCACCAGGGGGCAGCAAAAGACCATCCGTCCGTCTTTTAACCAACTCTGGACTGTTACCCCGGAGTTTGTTTGCACCTGTGACAGGGTCCCAGTGAGAATAATGAGTGCCTACCACTCCATTATAATATACACTCTCAGGTAAATGTTCATTACACTATACCTAAGCAAAATTTGTTCCAGGATTTACACTACTTCAAATACTTTGACATATAAGATGCAGGCAGCCAACTGTTCTGAAGCTCTGTGCTCCAGCCAGCAGTAAATTTAGTCCAGTTATGTATAAGATTAAAAGGTAGTTATTTTGAACATTGCTAAGCTGTCATTGTAAATAAGCAACTGTTCTGAATGCTTTGCCAGGTTAAAGGTTAATGAATGAACGAACAAACTTGTCCTTAGTAAAGCGTGAGCTAAGTTGTCATATGAAACTCTGTTAGTTAATCTATGCCCCAACCGTCACCTGATCATCAGCTGCAGGTAATAACCCAAACAGGATCACGAGTATAATCAGCAGAATCAAGCTTCTCAATAGCGTTGCTGGCCTCACTCATTAAAGTGAGACGTTTGGGGAACTGGAGGGATTTCAGAACAAATCCACCGCTCATTCAAATTCAAAGAAGCCAGCTGATGTGATTCCAGCATCTCATAAGGGCACCATCTCGCAGAACTTGGACCCAGACCAGACAGGAACACCTGGGGGCGTTCATCTCCCAACTGGCTTGGAAACATCTGAAGAGGCAATTTCAGTGTTTGCAAAAAATCATTAATCATTCATTTAGTAAAGATCATGTTGACCAATTATGTATAGATTGCAAGTAGTGCAGCCAATTTTAGACAAAGGCCGATTTTGCAAAAGATAGAAAATGGTTTTGTGTGCATATATAAAACAAAGGCATGAACAGTACTTTGTTTATTGAAGAACGGTAGTCATTTTTAAAATACACCCTTAATGTAAGCTGAGAGGTAAAAAAAACACCTCGAAAAAAATCCTATCCCAACATTTAATATCTGATATTGAATTTCTTTTATTACTAATAAGAAAAATGTCTAACACTATAAATGAAGGCTACCACACCAAAACATACTGCATTACATAATAAAGTGGACCAATGACAGACGTTGCAAGACAATATCAAGGACTCCATGATCTACTCAGCCTACTTATGCGAGAGACTATGAAACGTTACAAACAAAGGGCAGGAATTTAACTCCATTAATAATTAACAGTTGGCATGCAATGTTCAGTGCTCATCCTCGTCCTTTTCAGATATTCTGCGAAAATTCTTCCGATTGACCTTCCGACTGATGTTAAAACCTACAGCAAGTGCTTGCGGTTGCTCAGGATCTCTTTCAGCGTTTTCAGACTCCCTCTTCCTCTTCCTTTTGCCTTCCGCGGTGCCTGGATGGACGCACTCTTCCTCTGTCTGCAGGTCTTCCAGGTGGCACAGGCCCACTGCCTTCTTCAACTCCTCTCCACATTTGCGCCCCGGCTGTCTCTCGCTTGTCTGACCGGGCCGGGAAAATACTATTTTGCCTGCAGAAGTACTGGAGTGGTCCTGGTTGAATGCCAGGGAAAAGGGTTTCTGGGCATCGCCTCCCAGGGCCCCCTGCCTCTGCTTCCGGAGACTCTGGACGTACTCCTGTGCTACTTGGCTGTTCCTGCTGTTGCTCGTCTCAGGCACATCCTCCAGGCTGTACTTGGTCCAGCGTTCTGGATGGGCCACATAGTCAGGCATGCCCTTCGATGGTGGAAGCACTGGGGTTTGCTTGTTGGACGGCAGGCGACCTTTCTCTCCATCCTTCTTTGGAGGTGGGAGTATAGGCCGTACGAAGGGTCCGTCGATGATGTTGTCCTCCCCCAAGCCTGGGGTGGCTATCTTAGCAGCACTCTCTAGGCAGTCAAAGATGCTGTGGCTACGGGCAGAGAAACCGACACCAGCACCCTTCAGTTGGAAGAGCGGCTCCTGGAGGCTGGGATCTGTATGTTCTTTGGGGTTGTCCCCATCTGAAGAATCTTCACCAGAAGACAGATCTTCAACTTCAGCATCAAACGGGATGGTTGGGTCTTCGGGATCAGAGTCACTCAGGGAGACCGAGTCAGAAGGCTCGGCAATGGAATCTCTGATGGAAAGTTTAGCAGAAGCGCCGTCCTCATGATCTTCACGGTCACACATGGTCTATGGGTCAGTGTCTGTTGTAACAGCTGAAGACAAAGACTTCCACACATCCAATGAATTCACAGCCTGATGGGTCATGATTCAGGGAAAACAAATAATGTTTCACCAATTAGATTGCATATACACACAATTACATTAATGCACATAAAATTGGTAAATCAATTTACAAACATTCAAAGTAAACCAACCAATAAGATGATAAGCTTGAAAGAAGCTTAAGTATGAAAGAAGTCATTGCTAAACAGTTATCAACATCAAAACTCTATTTTCAAGCAAGACAACTCTAATGCATCAAAAGTTCCTAAATGGAATTCCCTCACATCATGTCCGGGGAAAGAAAGCTACTCACATTAGTCTGGGACTGGACTAATTTCCCAGTCTCTGGATCGGTGAGGATTACCAGTGTCTGCAGCTCCTTTACACTGGTAAGGAATAAAAAAGGTATGCATTACTGCGCCAAAGCAAAGATTTCTATACAGGCATTCTGAGCAGCACAACTCAACGATCTGTTAATTTAAGAAACTTCTGGACATCATTTTCCCCTTTGTTTACAGGTTTTAAAACGAGCGGACATCCTAAAATTAAACACTACTCAAACAGGCTGGCTGTTAACATACAGCCATTGTTTCTGGTAATCTTCATCCTAAATTTCCTTCTGGATAAATAAAGTCTCTCTCTCTATCTATCTATCGTATCAGGGCACAAGTTAGAATTACAGATGCACCAATTGCAATTGCAAGTTAGGTTAAGATCAGGCTTTTTCATACCTTCATACTGGAAGGACTTTATAGCACAAGGGGTTCAAGTTTCACTAAAACATTTTACTGTATCATAGGAAGAAACCCTTAGCTAGCTTTGCAATTCTTAATGATTATTCCTTTTCAAGGTTATCTAATATAGGTTTAATAATCAGTTTAAAGTTGACCTCCGACGTTTCACCACGTTTTCGTGGTGGTTCCCCCAGCCTTCGGTTTTATATGTATTACAGATAGCAGTCTTTGTCGTCGTCACTCACAGTGAGGAACTTCCACGCGAACATGTTAGCGCTGAATGTGAGTGACTCTACTGCCTGCACCGCTGTCCATATGATGTGTGGTCCATGCATACAACAGACTTGTTCGGAGTCAGAAATACATTAGACTGACTGGCCAGTATCCAGTCTGGGCCGAGCATGCGAAAAAGCAGCCGATTCTTGTCCCTGGCTGGTCAATTGGTGCATCTCTAGTTAGAATTCAACAGAGTTTAGATATATCCAGTTTAAATCCAAACTATTATACCAATTACTCACCATTCTGATTAATTCTATTACTATATAACCCCAGCCTACATCAGGGATGAAAGTTATACTTTTATAAGAACTGAGGTTGTATACATTTTACGGTATACATACAAGGGCGCTTGCAAATGTGTTTGAAAACGAGGATATTATAATTATATATGTATATCAATACATATGACACTCCCTATCCGAGTCATTTTAAACGAGTTCTGCAAACTGCAGACAGCGTGATGTGGGTGTGTAAGGAGACTATCTTACTGGAAATGAAGACTCACAGGTTCTGGGAGCTGGTGAGGATACCGCACAGCTCAGTAAGAATGGCAGATCTATGAGAGTAGATTTGTGCTTCAGCCTCTTCCATCGTGTTGTGCACGCCCTCTGATCAACCTTATTAACCGCTACCTCGGAACACATACAAATTAAGAGCACTGCGTTATTATAACAATCTTTACCAGTAGCACTCATTGCAAAACATAGTTGGTATGTATAACAGAACGGCCAATTTCCTTAACAGGAATGCAACATACAATTTTAATTAGCAGGCCTACATATGATACCGAGGACTGACCGGCTCCTCTATTCGCGACTTAATCGACATAAATAATTGTCATAAAAACAATCTGACGCATACGGAAAATTATTACACAGAAACACCAGCTGAATATTACATCTAATCCTAAGTACGCCACAGCGAACGTCGTAAAAGTGTGCTCACGAACTCTTCCGCGTCTTCCATCTTACCTTCTTTCCCGCTGATGTATAGCCGTGTGTGATGCATCATGGGTAATGTATTTCAAATTACAACTGTAACACGCTCCCTTAACGTGGTATAAATGCGTCTTTGGTTCGTAGGCCTATATTTTTTGCTGAATGACAATCGACCACATAAAACATCCGCAATATTTTGTCACATTAACTCAAAGGTTAAAAACACCGAAATGAAAACATCCACACCGAGTGGTTTTATTGTACATACGTGCAATGTATTATTAGCGTAAGTATCGAAGTAGGCGATGATTGACAGCCAACTCTAATTTAATGTAAATTTAATGTACATAGGCTTATCAGGCTACAGCGAAAAGAATTTTAAATTCCACAAAATAGCAAAAATACTGATATCATAGGTCTAATGTCGTTAGCAAAAGAAGCCACTTCTCGCCACGATTTTTGGTGTCGCAAAATTCTAACAGCAGCTGTGGTGTCGCTCACTGTAATAGTTATTGTTTTATTCCTTTGAAAAACCACGGGCATTTTTGTTGCATCAAAAATGGCTTTATTAACCAACATTGGAATCCAATGTTGGTTAATAAAAGGATTAATAACGATTAAGGAACAAGGTGTACACTCCAAAGTCTCAAAAAAAAACAATGGAGCAAAACTGCATTAACATGTTAATCTAATTGCCAGTAGTCAGTGTTCTGCGGATATGGTGAGACAGGTTGAGAACTTCTCTGAAATTTATGCCCCATATATACACTTCTTTATAAACATTTCACTCTGCTCATGGGTTTATTAGTCCCAATCCAATTTACTGATTCGTACATCAGTTCCTTTAAATAAAATCACAACACCAACGACAATTCAAGATTCTTTATTTGTCACATGTAGTTATAGCTGGTACAACGTACAGTGAAATGTTTTTCCCTGGCTAAGTACTCTCCGATTGTGCTAGACGTACTAAAAAAATTAGAGGTCAGAAATAAGTACTCAACAGAGGATAAGTATAAAACAAGAGAAAAAATATGTGTGAAAACAAAAAAGGAATAAGGAAAAAAAAGACAAGGGAATAAGTACTAACAGAGGATTCATTAACGTCTACAGAATTTTCAGTTTCAGGGTGAAATAAATATCTCACAGAAGAAATGCCTTTTAGAATTAAAGGGCCATGTTACCGTAAGCTGAGGTACAAGAGTTTACCAAATCTCATTAGGCACCTTCCTGAACAAGGTAAATTTAGTAAAATGCTTTGGAGATAGTGTGTAAAGCAAGGTGGAAGACAGATCATTTTTGCTTGTAACCACAAAGATTGCTTTCTTAAGATGCTTTTAGCTGTGTATCTTTATCCCAATTCAATTTCCAATTGGTTAATCGATGATGAATTTTCAGGAGTGATTTCTAGTTGAGAAACTGAAAACACAGATGAGCTGCTCACGATGTACTTGTCTGATAAAAAAATGTCATTCAAGACACCAGCTGATTGCGATGCTTTTCGCATATAACTACAGATCCCAATAAACAAGACCTGGTATCATTTTGTCTTAAAGAGACCATGAACTCTACTGTCGAGAGCCGTGCGCCTACAAAACCTACTATAACATTTGTTTTAACTGTATTAGTATTATATCCGATGCTGCGCCTACGTCACTCCGCGGTACGTCAGTGTAGTCTGAGCTGTGCATTTTATGGCGGCGTGCGCGCGACGGGGTGTATCGCAGCTGGAAGATCTGCAAACGGTCGCGGGCCAAATAACGGGAACCGGATCCTCACGCCCTTAAAATCCATCCGTTCGAGGCACAATGAATGGACTTCAAGAAAATACCGTTTTAATTGAAATGGAGAATGCGGTAGATTCACATGATGGAGGTAAGCTGACATGTTCCGTGCCGGAGTTTTGGTGATTTTGCCACCAAGATGTTTTTTTTTCTTCATAGTTATTTAACGGTGATTATGGAGAGTTTTAAAATGTTATTTTTTGGTATTATAAAATAGTGACAGTATTATAAGAAGTTATTTTTGTGGTGTTACTAAAACAAAATATTGAACTTTCGATATGTGTTGAATTATATTTAGTGGCAAAACATTATTTCAAGCACATAGTTGTGCTTATAAAACATTATTTGAATATGCCTATGCTTTTCCGACGTCACGATGTGATTTTCCTGTCAAGAAGTAGCTTAGAGCTCAGTAATGACGTGAAGTATTCTAGCTGGTCTTACATCAAGTACATCCGTCCAAGGAAATATTGCAGAGGGGTTAATTTGGAGCAAGGACAATGACTTGTGTAGACATACAGATGTTTTTGCTCTTTTCAAGGATTATACGTTACTGCGGTATGACATGTTGGTACTGCCGTCGATCATTTACCACCACCTTTGTTCGGGATAAACATGCCGCGAACGGCTTCCCCTTAACTTCATCATCACCGCCTTTTAAACGCATCACTGTCGTCGTGGTCTAGGTTCCTTACCGAAAGAGAGTCTTGCCCTCTGTGCATGGCGAGGACGGCCTCCCAGTCAATGCTACCATTGATATGAAGACTGCTCCTCTTTGTCTACTTGGGACAGAAAAGCACATGTTTTAATGTGCGCCATTTGTTTATTATTATTTTTTAATCGAAACTCAGAGCTGCCCTCTATGTACACTGGTTTGTTTACTGGAAAAATTCGACTTATTTACCTTGCTCGAGGACGCTGGGGTTTCAGCTAACAAATTTTGGCTTATGTGGGCGTAGCGTTTTACCGCAACTGTATTCATGCTAATTCTAACTGGATTCGGTATACTTTTTTTTTTATATTGCCTAACAGTTCATTGCATCATTGATTTCGTATAAATTTCTCTGGTCTGTTTTTGCATCTTTATTACATTGTCCTAAAGTGTCCATTTAATACAGCTGACTTTCTATAGTTGACTGTTATTTAGGTGTTGTACAAGCTGTGCTTTTAACAGTGTAGTAAAAGCACTTCATATAAAAGAAAACAGGCACAGATGTATCATAGACTGGATTTTGTCTGAACAGTCTTTTGCATTAAGAAGGTCCCTGGCTGACTAAGTACTTTTACTTTGTGGTGTATCAACCACAACCTTATTAGCAGCCATTAACAGGAGCTGTTGAATCACATACCACCCATATTTTTCTAACCTTAATAAGTTTTACAACTCTTTTATTTTGATTTTTTTGCTGAATTACCACAGTTTAGACCCTCAAGGTGATATGTTAGCTTCCAGTCCGCAGGATGGCTTTGAGTTTGTGGATTAAATGCACTATTAAGCTTATTACATCCTGCTCTGGATCACAAAATGGGTTCAGGGACAGCTGGGAAGGATAAATATAAGCAACACATTCCAGGTGACAGGTGTGACAGTGCTATGCTGGTGATGACACCAGGCCATGTGATTGGTCTGCTGTGGAGGGGCGTGACGCCTGAAACACTGTAGCCTAGGCGCTGATTGTCTTACACATACATGTCTTACACATACATGTCCTATTCAAACATGTCTTACACATACAAAATTTCATTTCGCTGTTAGAGGAACAATCAGTAGAAAAAATTCTCAAAAGCAATTTCTGAGGGGAACACCAAAGATGATGTCAAAGGTACTGTTGTACTTGTGTTAAATGTATATAGAGGAGACCCTTATTACTATTGTACTACATAATTGACAGATAAATAACTTAAGGTTAGCATGTTCAGATGTTTTAATTATACATTA
>JABFEB020000008.1:14238090-14260908 GCA_019775895.2 Stomatorhinus ivindoensis | reverse complement strand
CCCTGGTCTAACATTATAATAGATTATAGGAACATAAGGCTTTTCAGTTTTCTTAATCATTTGGATATTTAATACATATATCATTGATTAGTTGTGATTTTTAGGGTTACGTGACAACTAGAATTGATAGGTCCCCATACCATTGTTACTCATGCATAGCAAAGATTGTGGAAGCCTGTGTGTGACCCGGCGGCTCTCTGGCAGTGACCCTCTACCTGGAGTTCTGGAAGCGCCGGCAGGCCAGGCTGGCCTATGAGTGGGACCTGGTGGACTTTGAAGAGGAACAGCAGTTGCTCCAGCTCCGTCCTGAATATGAGACCAAATGCACCAAGATGCGAAAAAACTACATCACTATGGTACTGCTACTCAGACGTTACTCTGGGGAGGGTAACGCTTACTGTATAACATCTCTTAAGAAGTCTAAGCATGCCTCTAGATTGGAGGGTCATGCCTACCTCCTGGGTTGCCTCGCCCAGGTGTTGAGCCCCATTTTGTAGTCTGAAAAGTTTGATGAGTCATGCAGTTTGGAAAATACTGACTACTTAATTGTTAACATGATAACACTTAAAAAGGAAGAGTGTTACCGGGCTATAAAAAAATGTAGCATCTTTAAGTTGTGACCAGCTTGTGTTTGTGTTGTAGGAGATGGAGCCCTACCTTCCCCTAACCAAAAAATGCACTCTCACCTTCCTGTCGTCAGCTACTGTGCTCTTCTGGGTGAGTATACCTCTATCCTTCGCTCGCTTCACTTACCATCCGTGGCTGTACATACTACATATGTCATTTTGTTTATTGCTGATCGCCTGCTCACTAGTTTCTTCATTCTGCACTCCAGATTGCCCTAATCATCATCTGTGTCATTGGAGTGATTGCTTACCGACTGGCAGCATACGCCGCCTTCGCCAGCATCATGGATACCGGAGAAACCAAAAACCTTCGGTTTGTGGGCTCCTTTCTAACCCCACAGCTGGCCACCTCTATCACCGCCTCCTGCATCAACTTCGTCATCATCATGATCCTCAACATGTTGTATGAGCGCGTAGCTATCTGCATTACTGACAGAGGTGAGGGGACAGCTTGCCTTTTTCATCTCTCTGTTCTTACTCAGGAAGGCACAAATAATTTATCTTCCAGTTACTTGTCCAGTACAAAAGTAATAACAACAAAAAACAACAATATTATTATTATTATTATTATTATTATAGATGTTCATTACATGTTTAAGCACAGCAGCAATGTCTTCAATTCCTTCATTGCATTTCCACAGAGATACCAAAGACCCACCTGGAATATGAAAACAGACTGACAACGAAGATGTTCCTTTTCCAGTTTGTGAACTTTTACTCCTCCTGCTTTTACGTGGCTTTCTTCAAGGGGAAGTTTGTCGGCTACCCCGGAAACTACAGCTACATGTTCGGCGGCTTGGTCGGCCTGAGGAATGAAGAGGTACAGCCACATTCCTATTCCATCGTCCTCATTCATTGGCTTAATGCAGAAGACATCTATCAGTGAAATGCAATATCAGTTTGGAAACAGCTGTTAAATATGCCATGCCTGAATAAAGCTCCATAATTTAAAGTAATATATAGAAACAATATATTGCTTAATAAGTACAAGATTGTAGGCGTTTATTTTTAATGGTTACCTGTCCCCCCCCCCCCAATGTACAGTGCGGGCCTGGAGGGTGCCTAACAGAACTTACTACCCAGCTGGTTATCATCATGGGGGGCAAGCAGCTATGGGGCAACATACAGGAGGTTCTAGTGCCGTGAGTAACACTGCTGAGTCCCACATCCATTTACAGAAGCCATTAATTAATCTGGTAATTCTTTACTTCTAGACACACTCATAACAAATAATAATGCATTCATAAAGCATTATAAACACGGATATAAACATTTATCAAAAGGTATAACATATTAAATGTTTATTATACAACAGTTAGTTAGAACCAAGAAATCTGCTTGAACAAGAGGTTTCCTGTGAATGTTGTAATGTGAGAATAACCAGCCTGCAGCCTCGACCAAATCACAGCCATGATATACTGGAGTAGCACCTCACTCCTCGCGTGTTATTGCTTAATCACGAAGCTCTCAGGCATATCTGCAAAGGGGCTTATGTAATTCAGATGTGTCGTTCAGCAGAAACATTCAGGGGTCTTCATTTCTGCTTGTGATACTTGACCACACAGCTCCTGTTTATTTGATTCTGATTTATTAATCACACTGAATTTGCTGTGACGCTGGCGGCTGCTTCATGTCCCCAGGTGGTTACGGAACATGTGGGGCAGCTGGAGGACTCGCAGCTCTGGGAGAGCGTGTCAGCGGTGGGAGCAGGACCATGACCTGCAGGAGCTCGGCCAGCTAGGCCTCTTCTCTGAGTACCTGGAGATGGGTGAGCCAGATTTTTCAAGCTCCAGAACATCAGCATCCTGAGTAAGGCTAGGCGAAACATCTGAAAAATAGTTAGGGACGGGCCGATCCACATTTCGTTCCCATCCGATTCCGATACACAACTGCCGATACCAACACAGATTCCGATACAAGAGCCCTTTTTTACTTCTATTTTTTTAAGCTAGTAAATACAGCTGACTCCGGTTTCCCCCCACAGTCCAAAGATATGCTGAGGCTGATTGGAGTTGCTAAATTGCCCGTAGGTGTGAGTGAATGGTGTGTGGGTGTGCCCTGCGATGGGCTGCCCCCCTCAAGGGTTGTTTCCTGCCTCGTGCCCATTGCTTCCGGGATCCAGTAGGATAAGCGGGTATAGATAATGGATGGATGGATAAATATAGATGGAAAAAATGTATAATAAAAAATATTTAATTAGACTACTGCAAACATACATTACGTACTGTTCCACCTTGTTTTTACGTCTTGTTTTAAGCGTTTTTGAGGAATTTGCAGTTCAGTATGAATATCTTCAAAGCGAATGCTTGAAATTTTAAGTTTTTCTCCCATTGGCGTCAGCTCATTACACTTTGTTGCGATGGCAGCCTCTCTTGTATCACAAGCTGCAGTGAGTTCACTAGACAGTCCAGGTTAGCAACTCCCAAATCATTCATTGCTCTTTTTGTTGCGACAGTTGCGTGCTTTTTTATGTGGAATTGTCCATTAAATACTATTCCCACCTCTCAAAACTTTATTTTACAAAGATTGCAAATCGCTGTGCTACTTGTTTCTGTTAAAAGCGTAAAATGCCTCCAGATTGTCACATCTTACGCTCCTTGTACTGCGAAGGGTATGCGCATGACGTCACAGCAGGCAGAAGTCACTGTATTCACACTCACTGAGTGAGAAAAAAGACTGACGGACAGCTTTAGCGTTTGATTCGAATGCCGCAAAAAGACATGTAAAATGGGAAAGATTGTACAAATAGCTCCTATTTCGTGTTAAATCATTTTAGAGATTGCCAAAAACTAAATAAGTAAGTATATATCGTAATCTATTGGATCGGTGCATCTCTAAAAATAATATTATTGTGAGTATAAACATTCATATTATCATCAATTTGATTATCGTATCGTGATATAGCCTAAGCACTTTTCTTGCATAATTAACAGTTATAATGCATTATTTTTACAGAAATTCTATCAATGTCTGAGTCTGTTGTTGCTGTAATTTATTGTTATACCTGTGACATGCTAGATAATTATTATTAAGTACACTTTTCTACACATGTATTTTACATTATTGTAATAATATTGGTATTATGAAAATCTCTGAAAATACTGTATTATTTTTATGGCATACCGGCCAGCCCTAGTCAAACCCACTGCTTGGAAAGAAAAGTGAGGCAGTCAGTGAAAACGAGCAGCCATAAAATGTACTGTTGATGTTTTCTAGTGTTATGCCCTGCGACAAAACGTTCTTTACATGTGTGTGTGTGATTTATCTCTTTCTCTTGCGGTCGCAGTGATCCAGTTCGGCTTTGTCACGCTCTTCGTGGCTTCTTTCCCACTGGCTCCCCTGCTGGCGCTCCTCAACAACATCGTGGAGGTCCGTGTAGATGCCTGGAAGTTCACCACGCAGCTGCGCAGACCCATGGCTGCCAAAGCGCACAGCATCGGCGCCTGGGAGGAGATCCTTAACGCAGTGGCAGTCCTGTCTGTTGTCACTAATGTGAGTGTTTGTGTGATTGGGAGTGTTTTTTATTCCTGTCTGTTCTTCCTAATAGTATAGGCTTGATTGTGTGCTATTGGACATTAATAAATTGCAGGTGCGTAACTTTCCTGTGAGGAATCACTTACAGGAACTATTAAATTAGCCCTTTTCCCATGTGCTTTATCCATAAATCTTGAATCAGAATGAATTTTATTCCAGTACAAGGAATTTGTTTTGGCATAATTGGTCATATTAAAGTAAAATTAACATCACATTCATGTGAGTAAATAATGTAGGATTATAAGCTGCTTAGGCATTAAACACTCAGTGTCAAATGCACCTTTTAAGCAAAAAAGTAATCTCATACTAAATTAATCAATTAATTAAGTTTAATTGAATCAGAAAACTGAGTACTGAGAAGGATCTGGAAGTACAAACCATGTGAAACCAGTCTGGGCTAAATGTAGTCTTTTTTTGTTATGCATGTCCTTTTATGGCTTTGGTAAGCGTTTCTCCCAGTTCCACCCTGGCGATGAACATAGCAGTGTCAGTGTGCCTGACGGTGGCCACTTTACTATCCGTGTTCTCATGGATGTCTGCGTTCTCAATTGACCATGACAGCATTTGTGGTGCATGGATTCCCTTCGGGATACTGACTTGCATTTGCTCAGGCATTCATCATGGCTTTCACCTCGGACATGATCCCGCGCCTGGTGTACTACTATGCTTACCACCCCGGTAACGGAGTCGGCATGGAAGGCTACATCAACAACAGCCTGTCTTTCTTCAGCATCAGCGACTTCCTTGAGAAAAGCAAACCTAAGTCTGTCGTCAATCCGGAATGGTTCAACAGCAATATCACCTTCTGCAGGTCAGTTCCGTTCTAAAAGGAATTCATATAAATCTGTAACAGAGACAACATTCACACGATTATGGTCAAGAAGCATTTTAATTTCTTTTCTAATTGAAAAATTTGTTTCTATCTTACAATGATAACTTTTCAACAAAGCTAAGTGATACTGTAATCAGTAAGGCTCTACAGACAGTTCACACCTACTGTATGTATGACACAAAGGGCCATGTCTGAATTTGAAGTTGATTTACTGCAGGTATCGCGATTACCGCTACCCACCAAACCATGAGAGCAAATACTCCCATTCACTGCAGTTCTGGCACATTCTAGCTGCCAAGCTGGCCTTCATCATCATTATGGAGGTAAGACTCTTTCTCTGTCATTTTTACACTGTCTGTTAAACCACATTTATGAATGGTTTTTATTATTTGGATTTTATGCTGTGAAATTACCTGTGAAAATAATCAAACAGTTATATTGCAGTTATCTAATTTTGTTTTTATTAGCCTTTAAACTTTCAGTAGTAAGGTTGTATTTTTGTTATTGTTAAGGATTTTTTTAGACAAAGTTATCTGGGCCTATTGACCTTTGAGTCAACTACAGGAGTATTTTGGAGTGACCGATTATTTATGGACCCATTAGCCTCACATCCACCAACAATGTGCCGGTGCTGTACTTTTTCCCAATCCGGCGCTGGTTCCATGTGTTTCCACCTCAAAAAATGGCCCGGGGCCAGAAAAAACCACGTAAAAGCTGGGCTCAGAATTTGGCACCTTAACGCCAGCAAACGTGGAACCAGCGAACCTTTCTCATTTTGTCTAGTATCGCCAGAGCCAGCAGTGAAACAACTTCCCGGCTTATTAGCTGAATAATGTTACATTGTCTTTTTATACTCTGAAAAACGAAAGTTTGTTCCGTTAGCCAGATTTAATAATACAGTATACATGTCGCAGGTTGAATAAATAAAATATTGTGGCGTGCGAGTGGTGAAGAGAGCATGAGGCGGACAGCAACGTTCAGGTTTTAGCATTTTAGCATTTACCATCTTAAATAGGACAGTGGTAAAACAACGAGCAAGAACAAACTAACGCACACAGATGGGGGAGCCTTTACGGAGACAAAATATCGTAAAATAGCTTAAACTACTATGGATTGTATTTACTGAAAATAAGATATTTCACGTAAAATATTAAACTTGCACTAAAACACTTTTAATTGACATAAATTATGCAACCTTACATTGTTTTTTTATTTTGTGAAAAATGAAGGATCAATCTGCTGCCCAGATTTAACAAGGACGTATAATATGTCGCAGATTGAATAAATAAAATATTGTGGTGTTCCGGGTGGCAAAAAGACCATGAGGGCAACTGCAAATTCAGTTTTTAGCAGAATGTTTTATTGTGTGATCACTAAATTGATAGTGGTAACACAGTGTGCGAGAATAAACTTGCTCATACACATAGATGGGGAGCCTTTATGGAGACAAATATGGACAGAGGCAATAGAGACCCTGCTCAACCAGACATACTCTGAAAACTTTTTTTGGTTCAGCAAAATAAACCCCAAAAAATGAAATACAGATTAACCTTTACTTTACTTTCGCCACCATCAATGAAACATTTCTGTTACATACTGTTGTGAAACTGGTGGAAAGGTGGGCAGGTTCTCAAATGGCACCAAGCAAGAACCAACGCTTCATTGGAAAGGAGGGATTTGTGTCCTGTATTGACTGCAGATTGTGACTGGCAATATTACTCCCCCTACCCAGCATGTTGTGTTCACTGTGAAGTTCTTCGTGGCCTGGATGATTCCGGATGTACCCAGTGAAGTCAAGATGCGAATTAAACGGGAGCGCTACCTCATCCAGAAGAAACTGCACAACTATGAGCTAGAGAAGCTGAAACAGTTCAGCAAAGCCAGCACGCCCACCCAGGCTCAGACTCCTGGGGGGCAGAGCAGCCTTGATCTGTCCACCATGACCCTCGAAGACATTAATGAGGGCAGTGAATGCAAACTGTCTGTCCTTCCTTGTGATCCCGCAGATGAGAAAGAAATGCAAACCTGCTTATAATCCCCAGCAAGGCCATCCACTGACTAATAACTTACCAGCTCCTTTGCCCTTACTTGAAATTGATGGGTGCTGGGGTCTGGGTAAGACAGCAGAGCAGTCTGTAACCAATCTGATAGTACACCATTAAGAGCTGACTGTCACGCTCAAGCAGGTCATTTTTAAACAGCAGTCATGATGACTTTGTGGTTGTCAACCTTGACTGTCACGTTCAAGCAGGTCATTTTTAGACAGCAGTCATGATGACTTTGTGGTAGTCATCTTTGATTTGGGCGCAAGAGTTGGGCGGTAGCAGTAAGTTTGGTGAGATTTCCTGATAAGTCAAGAAACCATTGTGATGTGAAGAACCATAGCCTGAACTCACGCACTGCTCACCCTGTTACTCCTGTCACGTGGGCATCTGCAGATGCGTCAAAGATTTGGGAGCATGCTTGTTTTGTAATAACTGGAATGCAAAATGATGGTAACATTTAAAAGCTGTGCATATCTTACTTTTCTGTTTTTCTGAATATTGACATTCTGTTCAATCCTCATGTTTTATGTCAGTCACTAAACTGAAGTTTAGTTAAAATTTTTGCCTTTTAAGTATTTTTGTCCTAAGTGATATATGTCTATACTTTATAGGTTTTCCTGATATTTGTATATAATTTATACAGGTGGATATTACGTCCTTTAAATGAACACAGAATCTCTTCTGTATGTATATAGAAAGCAAGGTAACAGCCTTAATGAGGGGAGACTGACAAGTCATAGCCTTACCTTATATATTCACTCAGATGATGGCAGTAGACGTGTCCTTTTCAAAGTGTACTTTACTAAACAAATATGTGTTATTTGGACAAGTATTTCTGGGCTATTTATACTGTGGTATTTTTATTCCATGTGGTAGATTAGTACATTCAAATGTAAATTAAACTGCGCATGTAAAAAGCATGGTACAGTACAGTCCTGTTTAAAGGATAACTGTTATGGAAGAGTCCACCATTGCAACTGATAGTTTGTCCAAGAGAAGCTAGATCTCCACAAAGAATCATAATCAGTTAATCATCAACAGTTTTCTTTGGTCTTAAGCTTTAAAGGAGCAACTATGCAATTTAAAATAAGGTAAATGTTGATTTTCGGTATATAATGTATTAAGTATATAGATGAAATGAGGAGTATTTAAGTAAACTGGGCATCGAGTATAACTGAATAAGCAGGAAACCACTGAATGTTGAGTAGAAATGGTACTGAGATTTTCCTTTTTTAAACTTTCTCTTGAATTTCTTTGATACGTTTACATTTTATATGCTGTTCAGTAATTGGTTTGTTGTTCGTTAGCCTGTATATGGCTTCATTGTGCTTAAGCTCCAGGGACTTAAACTGATTATGTTCTATACACAATATACAACCTCTCAGGTCTAGAAAAATGGTTCCGAACCATGATTACTACTGCTGTAGTGGCTTTTGTTCCAGGATATTTTTAATTTCATGGTGCAATACAAAATTATGTTAATACTACAGATGGTATAAATGTAATTTATAATGCAAATCACCATAGTATCACCTGGTATTAACTCACTGCCTAATTATTTAGGACTTTACCAGGAACAAAAGCCATCACATACACAGCTCTTCTGTTTGTAAATGTTACCCGTCCCTTACAACCGAATAGTATATATGTACATCTCCAAAAGTCACATTGTACTGGGAAGCATGGTTTGCTTTAACCCAATGTTAAACACCTAGTTTGTGTAACACACCAAGATGCATTAAAAGGTATAATGTACTGCAGCCAATGTTATGTGCCTAATTAACTAAATGATTAATTGAAAAAGCCTGATAAATTAAATGTCTGTTAAACATGCAGTTTTAAAAATGTTCTTTTCCATGGATCCATCAGTGAACTGAAAAAGAATCCAAGAAACCTACAAATAAAAAGTACACATACCCACAATAGTTCATCTTCATATTTGTTGCATGCAAAAACTAAACCGTGCTTACCCGCCACACCAGCAGGAGGAGCTATAGAGCCTCCTTAGAAAGCTAGTTAGGAAAATGTCCCAGCCATGACTGGACAGATGGTCAAAATTAAAATGCGATCTATATTTTATTTTAGAAAAATGCCACTTTTCAGCCATGTTATCAGGCATGTACTGCAAAGCTCCTTTTCTTATTCCCTACCATTTCTTCATATATAAGAAGTTCTTAATCATTCTGTGCTCTGTGGAACAGGGTTACGGGTCTGTTTCTCACCACTACCTTTGTGTTCTCCCCGTGTTCCCCCCCCAGTTTGTGATGTCTCTAAATGGCCTAAACAATGGCCAATTAACTTATTCTGCTACATTTCAGTTGAGCAGATACCTGCTGGGTATTAAATATGCATAACAGGTTGGTGGTTGAAATGTGGAGCTTGTAAGTTAATTTGCATATAAAATGACATGGTCATATTTACTCAACAGTACATTTTGTAAGCCGATTTTTAAAATTGATTTGGCTCACCTAAGACATTTAATTTAGAAAATTTCCTTTCAATATAATTACCTCTACTCTGCATTTTCCACAGCATTCCCATGTTCGGCCAGGGCGAGCACTGACTTATGAGCTGTGGTAAATGGACACAGGTGCTTTGTCACAGAACAGCATCACACCTAAGTCAGGAAGTGAACACAGTTGTTTCCACTTGGCTGAACTGCCGAAATACTGAACAGATCCTGCAGATGGGGAATTGCGATTTTTATATAGACAAAAAGCTTTTATTTTTCTTCCATCCATGTATCTTCTAACCACTTATCCTGGTCAGAGTCACCTGGAGCCAATCCCAGGTTTCATTAAACTTTGGTTCACCCTGGATGGGATGCCAGAATGCACATACTACATGCAAATTAGAGATGCTAATTTGCCTAATATATGTAAACTCCAGAGTGGAAATGTGAGGCGACAGTACTAACATGTGAACCACCATGCGGGCCTCCCCTTCCAATATTTTCAAACAATTTTCTCTTTTAAAGTAAGTAGGCTAAATGTTACTCTGAACCAAATGTCTTTGCCAGTTTCGTTTGCTTCTTCAACAATAGCAAATTCAGTCTCAGAGATAAAATTCAAGGACAACAGAATGAATTTTATATCAAATCTTATTTACTGGTGACTGACCAACTCCTCCAACAAATCCAAACCATCCCAATCCCTCCCCTAGTGAAGAAAACCCAGAGTCCCAACTTCCAAAGTGGAGGCCCATGTTGCCTTGATAGGGCCAACAGTGGAACGTGCACCTCCAATTCATCCACGTCTGCATTATGAGCACCTGTTACAGGAAACCACAAAGGAAATGGATGAAATTCAAACAGTACTTTCAACAGCCAGCAGATGGACACCTGAAAAACCTGGTATCTTTGCTTGCAGCAATATGCAATTGATAGTGGTCAGAAATTATTTCTAACTTTCCAAGTTGTATTCCCCCCCTACAGTATTTCTAATCCAGATTCATGGGGTCTTAATTCACTACGGTCAGGGCCCATTGAGCAATATTATTCATCTACAAGCCTAGTTCACTATTGGAATAATACAAAAAAAACAGAACATGGGAAGACAGTTGGCAGGAGTAACTGAACAAGTCCCATGCACATATTCCGCAAAATAATTGGGGGGGGAAAAAACCAAATAAGCTATTAGGTCTCTAAACAATGAGAACATGCCTGGTTTAAAAAAATAAAAAAGACAAACCAATTATGGTTAAATGGCACCCTTGTCCTGAATCAACTTCGACTTACTTTACATGTAAGAAAAATATGGCTTTGGTTTAAATCGGCAGTCTCAACATGTCACGTTGTGATGTCTTAAAGCAAACATCACCACGCTGGAGTGTTGCTCACCCTCATACGTAGATGCCAACCCACAGCAGCAGGAAGAGAACCCCGAAGCCCATGAAGAGCGAGGCCACCAGGGAAATGAGGAGCTCCTTGTAGACGTCCCGTGTGTACTTTGTGGAGGTTACTTCATAGCTGGGGCAGAATGGTTAAGCGCCACTAGAATCCCCATCTACTATAATTCATGATGCAGCTTTGACCTGGTCTACTACTGTCCCTGCTGTTGCAACATGCCCCTCAGTTGCTGTCCTAGTTCCAGTTTAACAATAGATGCTTCTAGTTATCTACTTTGATATACTTACCCTTGCTTGTATGCTTTTTTGCATCTCTCATATCCACTTAATTATTCTAAAACCTTTCTCAAGTTCTGGTTTTACCACAGCTTGGGAATATTGTTGTCTTTTCTCATAACCCAACCCAAAGCTGAGCCTTGTACCCTCAGCATGCATTATAAGACACCGCATTAGCCAACGCCAGCGAGCATCCAGAAGGATACACGAAAAACCAGGCTGTGAAGAACATGCCGATGGCCAGCAAAACGACCGTGAGGTGCGGAAATACTGCCGGATTCACCGGGCTGGTGTATCTCGTCATGGCCTCCAGCTCCTGCACAGAAAAACAGTTATTAGAAACTCTCCGCGGCTTGTCTAAATCCAGACATTATTTAACTTCAAGTGTGCAGGAATTAAGTATAACATCTTGTAAATCAAATTAAAATATTGATTCAAGAACCTACATAAAAACTGCACTGCTGCTGGCACGGGCTCTGACGGCAGCCAGTCAATGAATGAATTAGCCAAATCGCAAAAACGAAGCTAACATAATAGAAGTAGATAATATAATTAAATAGGTAACTATCTAACCTGAAAGATACTCGAATAAACACCTAATTACTGGCATCATATAGCTTTTCAATCGTCGTGTCATTAAATACTATATTAATGTGCGAAAATAGCAGCCTGGCCTTGCAGCGAAGCACCATGCAATTGACCGCCTACAAGCCAGCAAACTTTAAGTGTTTCGCGTTGATACTTTTTTTATTAAGTATATTGTCACCCAAATGAGTTGGGAGAAAAAGCAACGGCAATGCTAACTAGCAACCTTGCTCTGTGTGAGACGTGTCAGAGAAGATGCCGAGACTTGTAGTTGCTAAAAAACTGTCATCCTTCCATGCTATTTATATGCTGCCATGAACTAAACGCATTTAGGAAAAGTAAATACATCTATTATAATGCGTTTGACACTGATTCTAAAGAAATTAATCCCAAACTCACCATTGTGCAGCGTAGGCCGAGCACTGAGCTAGTTCACAGTGTCAGGGAAAGACACGTATGTTCGGAAGTCGCGTGTCATTACGATGCTACTACGCATTGAATTGTGGGAGTTGTAGTTCTTCGTTTAGTCGCCCATATTTGCGTAAGGCTCCACTTGAAAGTGAAAAGTTTTCGTGATTTGTGGTTCTGTTCTATCATCCTACAACTTTATTATTTATGAGATTCGACATTACTTAAGTGCATTTCAAAATTCGTGTATTCGGTGATATTGTGGAATTACAAGAAATGTAATGAAACAGGCTGATAAAATCATTGCAGGTCCGTCACACCCTGGACACCATCTTTTCCAGCTCCTCCCCTCTGGCAGGCGCTACAGAACTCTGTACACAAAAACCACCAGATATAGGAGCAGCTTCTTCCCTCAGGCCATCACACTCATAAACAGCTAAGCTGTCACCGGCCTTATGTCTGTTTCCCCCCTGTTTGCACTCTACCTGGCACCTTAAAATTGCAGTGTTACCCACGTGTGTATATTTATAATATTTATATTTTTTTCCACATTTATATGTCCTGTATAGTGTCATTTATTGTTTGTATTGTGTCGCTTATTGTCTGTGTATAAGAGAGTCTCAAGCTGCCGGAAACAAATACCTTGTGTGCCCCAGCACACTTTTGATTTTTCAGATTTTTTCTGAGTTTTCCTGAAGAGAGATGAAGAAGAGTGCGGGCAGGGTGGAGTGGGTAGAGAAGAGTGACGGGAGTGATTTATGACAGACGGGTCTCAGCAAGAGCGAAACAGGATATCAAACAAGGTTTTCAGGATGGTAGTGAGACGGTGGCAGTGACGAAGAGACAGGAGGCAGAGCTGGGGGTGGCTGTCAAGATGTTAAGATTTGTGCTGGGAGTGACGAGGTCGGACAGGATTAGGTATGAGTATATTAAAGGGACGGCTCAGGTTGGACGGTTTGGAGACAAAGCTAGAAACCGCGCTGGTTTGAACATGTACAGAGGAGAGATGCTGAGGAGAGAGCTGCCAGGCAAGAGCAAAAGAGGAAGGCCTAAGAGCAAGTTTATGGATGCAGCGAGACATGCAAGGGGCTGGGTGTGAAAGAGGAAGATGCAGAAAGAAATGCAAAGCGATGATTTGCTTTGGCGACCCCTAGCGGGAACAGCCGAAAGGAGGGGCTCTGAATTAAGAGGTGGTGGGATATACATGTAGGTGGTATTTTAATACTTTTCACCAATAATTTTAATTTTCCGGTGTCAATTACGTAATTGACCAATCTCCTATAGCACTCGAGCATTTTTCGCGGCCTGTGGTTACTTTCTTTTTGAGGTTGTTGAAATTATATATATATATATATATATACATCTCAAATGTAATACTTTTGCTTAAGACTCATCTTATTACACCTGATATAACGTGATGGTTATAGTTTTTACTGCGTAAAGTGAAATTCATAATGGTCATTGTTAATTCGTCAATTTATGTTTAAATGTTTTTGTAGGGTTTCTGTGATTTCATACTGTTCATTTGACCTAAACATAGGACAGATTATGTAATTACCCTATAAAAAAAAAATTCTAGGATTCTCTGAGATTTAAGCATATCTTACAGTACATTTCGTCCGGTCACTAGATGGCGTCGTTGTCATTCGTTTAACATAATTATTTACCGTGAATAGTGTTAAGACAGGGTTTAGTGAAGCACACCTGGAAATACATGTGAAAATGATGTGAGCACTATATATGTTGAGAGAGAATTAAAAACTGCTATTTTCTAAGATCAATCCATCCAGTTTTCTTACCCGCTTGTCCTATTAATATTGTAATAGGTGTAATCCAAGTTTCATTCTCAACTTGAAACTCAACATTTATTCATGTGGCCTGAATGGATTAATCAAAATTCTTATTGGGCTGACATTAATGTCGAAACACACAGTGGAGAATTCTGTCAAACAGTCCAATCTTAAAAATGTTAAAATATTGTTAAATAGTCCTTCCTTAATACCAATTTAATGGTAATAAACCACAATTTCTTTTCTTCTTTTTTGCAACCTACATGCAACTTTACACACAGTATTGGCCTTCGTGTCCATCCATATGTAGGTGCTTCTAGATTTTTCTCACAAGGGGTACAAACTGAGAGAACATAACTTGTCATCCATTCAGGTAAATAAATTTGCAAAAAAAAAAAAAACTGGCTGACAAATTGTTGAAAGAGAATGTTTTTCAGTTACTAGACTTTAAATTGTAGTTATTGGGGTATTATTTATTGGGACAGAACAATGTCTTGAACAATGTTTTCCACCTCTGTAATTCAGGCTTGAGTTCATTAACTTTTTCATGGCAGGATAGTTCTTGCATTTCTGTGGGTGTACACAGACCATTCTGATTTATTTTCTCACTAAGGGTGAGAATCAATCTTTTCCGACTGTCTGTATTAGAATGATAATTTGTGAAGACAACTGTCAGTCTGATACATTTGACCATTCATGATTAAAATTACTTTTGTACTCAGCTTAACTTGAAGGTAACCCTTTAGAATTGTCAAATGTAAAAATTAACTTTTTAGTTTTATACGATTATGGGTTGGCGCCCCATTCCGGGTTGTTCCCTGCCAGGCACCTGTAGGCTCTGGGATCGACTCTGGACCCTCGCTGATCCTAAATAAGGTGAGCAAATTCAGACAATGGAGGGGGGGATGCAATTTTATATGACTGAGCCAATTGCAAGACTTAATGTATAGTCAGGTAGTTATACTTGCATTGTTGAAGCATATCTAGCTATGGTGTGATTATCACAACAAGTTTTCATTTGATACTGTTTATTTTGGCTAACCGTTGCCCATATACCAAACTCACACAGCTGACATTTTTTACAGCTGGTGTCCTGTGTGTCCAGGTGTCATGAATTTTTTAACAAGACACTTGCATAACACACACACACATATGCAAGCCTATATATTTATACACACATACCCATACAGTATATCTTGTGTATACATGCACACAGCACATGTGTCAATTACAGGTATGTGGAGGTGCTCCATAAGGAAGAATACAACCAGGACACTACAAGTAATCTCATATAATATAATGATAATGCATTAAGACAAACAAACAAGTGAATCAATGAGAGGGGGGAGGGACAAATGGGAAAGGGCCAAAAATAGATAAGGATATCAACCAATGAGAGATGTAGTGAGGAGGGGGTAGGTAGAGACTAATACAATATTAAAACAGACAAGTGAGGAAAATTGGGGGAGGAGCTTCGACTACAACTGTATATGAAGCATGCTTGTAAGACTGACATTGTAACCAAGTTTCCAAAACAGTTGGTCATGTAAGACTGACATTGTAACCAAGTTTCCAAAATAGTTGGTCATGTAAGACTGACATTGTAACCAAGTTTCCAAAACAGTTGGTCATGTAAGACTGACATTGTAACCAAGTTTCCAAAACAGTTGGTCATGATCTCCTGAAAAACACTGAGTGAAGAAGCTCAGCACTATCGCCTACAGGTAGTACATTTTGGTTAAAAAATTCGTACAAAAAAAAAAAAACAATAGGCAGTTATTGTTTGTGGTTATTGAGACATTTTCATGTTAATTAATTCACTCAGGCAAATGATCACACTTGAATTTTTTTTTTTAAATCACCATGATCTTGATCTGTAATAGTCTGGGCTGCGGCATCTGCCCCCAATGTGCTGACATTCACACTTCTCAGAATATTAAAAATGACAATACAATATGAAAAACACCATAACAAGGTAAGGCAACTGTGTGACTGGCGTGAAAATCAAACAGGTCAGACAAATTAGTAAATTACAAAAAAACACACATTTAAAACCAGTCAAAATTCCAAAAGATCAGCATATTTACATGAACTAGAAGTGCAGTATAACATTTAATAATGGTACAGTATGTATATCTTAAATAAAACAAGCGTTTACCCATGAAGAGGGAAGTAAATTTGTCCTTGGGAATAAAAGTAAAGAATAGTGCCCTAAGCATACGCTTTTTACTTCTTGTATCAGTTATGTCCAAAAAAATTAGTTCCCCTTACTAGTGGTTATACTTGATCAGGCAAAAAGGAGTGATATACGGTATATGTTAGCCTTGGCAGAGGATACAAAGTTGAAAATACTTCCACTTCATTTTTGTTCTGTTTTAGAAGTTAATATGATGCTTTCTAGTTTGTTAAACCACACTTGTTCTTGGGAACAAAAAGTCAGCTCAGTGCAAGCTGAGTGCCAGACGACTACATTAGAACCACGGTGTCGGAGGCCTGGCTCACGAGGAAATCCCAGAATGCCACAGTATGTGTGTTTTTGCCACGGGGAAATGCCTGCTTCATTTTGCAGCGAGTCCCCGTCTTTAAAGTCTAGGTATATGTAAGAATACCTGAGGCACAGAATTCTCGATTCCAACAACATTCACCAGAAAGACAGCCCTCGCCACTATCATAAACAGCTGAAATGTTCATATGAAGACGGCAAGTAAATATCCTTCTTTAAAAGGTCCAAAAATTAAGTGTCAAGAATAAAAGAATGTTTTTTGCTGTGCCAGGCAAAATCCAGACTATAAGTATCTGTCATTATTGAGCAGGCTCATAAACCGACATATGAATAGTATGTATCCGATCAATAATGTGTGTTTATGACTGGGCTACTGTTGCATATCAGGTTAAAACAGACCATTCACTATTGGTATGTCTGATGTGTGTGTGTGTATGTAGGGGGGGGTTGGTCCAAGTAGGTATGATGCTCTGAGAAGGTCATGGAGAGATCAGTGAGATGGTCTGGATGGGAGGGGGGTGACAGAGAGGTTGGTGAGATGGTTTGAGGGGGTCAGATAAAAGTCAGCCAGATGGCTTCAGGCAATTGCTGATCAGTAAGAAGCGGGGGGGGGTGGAGCTGGGGGCTGAGGTCCTCGTTACCATGACTCGTATTGGTGAAGCAAATCGGTCACATGGCACCATTTAACTATATCTTTTGGTGGAAGCTTGTTTAGAAGGACATAATAGGGAAAGAGAGAGAGAGAGGAGAAAAACAGGAAAGGAGGAACTAGTGCAGAGTGCCTGTAGGAGCAAAGAGAGACGAATAGAAATAAAGGCTTCATTTTCAGCACCTCTGACAGCTGGTCTACAAAGGTGACCTCAACTGTTCCATCATGTAGGTTCCAGGTCAGAGTCAGCTCTCACAGTGCAACCTGGCTCATTCCTCTCCCCACTCATACACACTATCAGCATGAAACTCTCCTACACTCACAGAAAACAACAAAAAGACCCAGTTGAATAAATAGAAGCCCAATTCCTGAAGTATAAAACCATTTGACATAAATCTCAAGGTTTGGGACTGAAGGCTCCAGCAGTGAGATTTGCTTTGATCCAGTGAATTCAAACTTGACAGTGATTAAGAAATCCAGTGATGCAGCCTAAAGTGGATCCAGTAACTCATTAATGGCTTAAACCTAACCAGTGAAGTCAGGCTATGTGGCCACGATTCAGTGTCAGACTCAATTGATCCAGTTTATCAGGTGATACGCTGCTCCAGTATTGCTACGTAAGGGAGTGTCTCATAAAAGGTTTTCAAATGGCTAGAGAATAAAAGATTCAGTCTGCCCATAATTCAGTGGTATTCCAGTTCAAATGTACCAGTATCATAAAACATTACACAAGTTCAAACTGAGAAGAAGACCCCAGGTTCTTCTTTGGGGATGTGGGAGTGAATTTAATTGTCATGTCTAAAGTATCCATGGCCTTTCGGACTTTGGGACTGATCCAATTTCCAGTTCAATAATCTGTTAGCACACAAGGCCTTAATCTCTTTATGTTTCAGTATTCTGCAAAGATATTGTGGACATAACATCCGCAAACTTGCCCTGATCTTTAGTTCAGATTAATTTGACTTTCAAAAATTAACTTAGACGTGTTTTACACAGCTTTTCACCACCTGCGACAGCTGGAGAACATCACTTTGAGATGGTACACAGGGCTCATAACACTGAGTAAGTCTAATTCTGCGTATTTCCAGTTTATCTGGTTTGCCGTGCCATCGCTGCATTGAGAACGTTAAGTGAGTTTCATCCAATTCGCTGATGTACTACATCAAAATCAATCCCACTGTGAAGTCGGGTCTGCCTGTGTAAACACAGGTAATAAAGCTTCAAATGAAGCCACCGGAATTAAGGGGGTTGGAAGTGAGAATATAAGTAACTAACATTACAGGCTCTCTAAATAATGCTGTATGTAGAAACTGATCTCCGTCAATTGACCCACAGCTGTACATCTTAAAAGAGTTATTCAATAACTACAGACTGGCCTGTGGTATCCAGATGTTATCATGGGGCATTAAAAACTGTAACTAGAAACTCAGAGCACAGTTCAAACATGTGCTCCATTGTGGTACATTATATAAGCTCTCTTAAACCAAGGCTAAATCTGTGAAACTATGCACAGGTTTTTTTTTCCATAAATATATACAAAAAACTGGTTAAAAAAATTAACAAATGTTAATGGCTTTTCTGTTCAAGCAGGATGAGTAAGTTCAAAAAAACAGGGTACCCCAAAAAGGTGTTTCTCTTAATGGAGTGTGGAATGGGAACGCTGGGACATTGTTTTTCTCCCATAATGCACTCCATTTACATAAATGTTGTTCTCTCATCCACAGTTTCGCTGAAACAGGAAGTGGTAATCAGAGTATTGACCGGTGAATTCTTTCTCCTCCTTGGTGGCACAGATTACTTGTGTCTGTGAGTACAGAATGGTCAAAGGTCAGTGGAAGAAAAATATAAGTACTGTATACAGTAAAGTAAAAACAGACTGGGAAGCTCACACATAATACTCATATATCTGTGTTTACTCACAGACAGCGCAACACGGAAGTGGTAGCTGACGTCCTGGAAGGACAGTCTTGGCACAGACCATAAGTGTTCCTGCCCCTGAGGATTAGATGGTTAAATATTTACATTTTTAGTTGCTTATCAGACACTTTAAAGTAGCATACCATTTTTCTTAATTTTCCATTACCACATATACAGTGCAGGGTCACAGTAAGCCTGGAGTACATCCCAGCAAGAGAGGGGCAGAAGCCAAGATCTACTTTAAAGGGGTGTTAGTTCACCACAGGACACAAACTGTGGTCAAGCTTGCTGAGTCATTAAGTTTTTCGCACTATGGAGTGAATAAGAGGAGAAGCTGTACAATCTATGCAGATGAAGCTGCACTGTCAGAACAAAGGCTACAGTCCTGGTACAGTTTTATTCCCCAAGGTACAAATAACATTAATGTACCCCCAATGGTATAAAAATGTTCCTGAGAGTCAATTTCCGTACCTTAAAATATACATTTGCCTACAGCTAGGGTACAACCGGTAGACCATCAAGGCTGCAGCCTCAGTGACAGATAATTGTAACCTCAAAAATACAAATTGCTACTTTTTTTTGAAAGTGTGGGTTTTGGGTTCAAACCCACAACTCTGCATGGCTGTGAGGTCACGTTGCTATCTACTGAGTCATGTTCCACCCACATTTTTTTTCTTGATATACATATTTTTCAGTACTCTCAGGTTAAGTATAAGGCTCCATGAAGATTCTACAGTGGAGCCATTCTGGGAACTTTAACTACCGACATTCAGGTCCTCAGTCCATGTCTTTAACCACTTGTCGACCTGCTAGGCCCAAATCATAGTCTGCATGGCAACAGACTGAAGGGCCCATTGGAGCATAGTGACTGACGCTACTTCAGCAGTCTTCAGTCTGCACTTACCTTTGTGAAACCCTTCTGCTCGCTGTGTGGTCGTTCTGCACTGTGCTGCGTCTGCATGTCAGGATAGGGTGAACAGTGATGCCCCCTGGTGACGCCACACTGGAACACCAGAACGCTGATGTTGGACCTACAGACAGGACAACCATAGAAAGCACTTCCTTAATTTACATATTTAGTTAAAGGGTTTCACATTAGGTTTTATGTCAATAAAATTTAAATAAACATTATTCCCGAACGTATAGGTTATGAAAGGTATACAGCATTGTACATTTTGCCTAATCGTGTGTCACATATTACTTATCTGAATAACATTTGCATAAGGTCATTGTTTACTGATGTAATATTTAAAATAAATATTTTATTAGTACCCAGAATTATATCACTAACTGAACATTACTGCGGCATAATGTACTTTAATAATAAAATAATTCTCTGATCCACGTAAAGCACATTGCTGAACATGTTTCAGATGAAGGACGTATAGCACAGCTGATTGTGTAAGACTGTATGAGTGTGTATGCAGGCATGTGTTCTGTACATACCTCATGTGTAGAGTCACATGGGAAAGAGAGGTGTAGTTGTTTCCATGGAGAGAGACAGTGTAGGTATGGACTCCAGTCCTAAAAAAATCACATTAATGAGTTTAAAACAAAGAACAACAGGAAAACATCACTTAAGGATACAAGAGGCTACATCCATTTTTTAATGTTTTAATATGTTAAATTACTTGGATAAACTTAAATCACAATCATTTTAATGATTAGAAATTCCACCTGCACTAAAGAGACTATTATAAATCCATTTTCAACTGCACTGTTTTTCCAGGGTTAATGCTGATCTGTAATATCTTATCTTCTGTTGACACACGCACACACACACACACACACAAACACACACACACGCACGCACGCGCACACACACACAAACACAAACCTGCAGCTATCAGGCATAGGACAGAACTCCATGCTGATAGGCTGGCCCGTCTCCAGGATTCGCATTGATGTCAGAGAGGGGGAGGGGTTTCCACCTACAGCAAACAGCAAAATGTTTCCTCCAAAAAGCAGCACTCTGTGATAAGTAAGCAGTAGACTGCAAATGTATCACTTTCTACATGAGGTGGGACCCGGCCTTTGGTTTGGGTTTATCTTTGAACTTGTATGCTAATTTGACCCTTACATCCCACTCTATGCTTATATGACTTTCTCACCCCTCGTGTAGATGCTACGTTGTAGCCGAGGAGCTGGGAGCCACTTGTCCACGCCGGAACTGCCCTGGTCTGCGGGCACGGGCCTCTTGGTCTTGGATTGGAAGGAGGGTGCTGGTGCTGAGGTGTGACTCAGGCGGTTCCTGTGACGCGCGTCCTTTTCTATTGGACGAGACTTGGCCTTCTTGTTGATACTGCCTGGGGTTGGGGCCAAGCTAAGGGGCACTGAAATAGATAAAGGTTGCAAATGTGCAGCAAAATTCAAATGCACATCATGGTGCAATGACTAGCGACGCACGGGACGAGGCTTCTAAACACAGAATGGGTGGGATTTATCTGCTCTGCATTAAGCCATCCAGTGAATGACAGCGGCCAGTAATCCAATTCAAGCCGACGTGCGTCAAAACCAAATTTCTCCCATCACTGATTCTAATCTAGATGTCTCCATTTTTTATGAGGACTGTATGAATCCATGAGGACAGGGTGACTTTTTGCTACCTGATGTTGACTGGTTGTTGCTTGGCAACACACTTGTGGTTGACTGGTTGCTCTGGGAAGTTGAAGAAGGGCAGCATGGATCTTTATTGGACATCGAGGGAGAGGGTGGGTCTGTAAAACATGAAAATGCATGTGGTCAGATCAAGACTGGGTATGACAAAAAGAATGATTTCGGGAGCTACATTTAGAATCGGGTTCTTATTTTCTGAAAATCGAAATAAAGGTGCTTATCAGTGTTTGTATGGCTAGCATATCTGTACATGATTTAAACAGTAATACTATCACCCCCGCAGAATCCATAAAGCAAATTGAGTTTATTTACACTTTTCACGCTGAGATTTGCTTCTTTCGTACTGTTTCCCAGTTTATCCTTCTTAGTAGAAGTCTACCTCACCTTGTGGTGGAAGAGTGGAAGCTACTGGGGAGAAACTGGCCTTGCGGGATGATCCCAGTCCGGAACTCGACCTGCTAGTGAGAAGACATGCAGAGATGCAGAGTGAGGCATAGAAAGATAGCTGCTGATGACAAAATCAAAGCACGTCTGATAGTGTTTGGAATCAGAGCTCTGCGTGTGGAATTAGGATTATGTAGATAATATTGAAAGACCAACAGTTCAGACTCAAGAGAAATTGGAAATGTCCTCCTTACTTGTACAGAAACACAAGGAAAAGTGAAAGTGACATACCAGGGACAGACAGATGGACAGAGCGTGAGAGTTGCAGTGAGGACAGGTGTCCAAGACACAGAGAAAGTGCAGAGGGATGCAGAGCTACAAGAAAACGAGCAGGAGACCACATTTAATGACTGAATACACGCATTTAAGTGTGTAGCATGTGCTGAAGGCGTGTATCATGTGCTGAAGGTGTGTATCACGTGCTGAAGGTGTGTATCACGTGCTGAAGGTGTGTAGCATGTGCTGAAGATGTGTATCACGTGCTGAAGGTGTGTATCACGTGCTGAAGGTGTGTATCATGTGCTGATGGTATGTATCATGTGCTGAAGGTGTGTAGCATGTGCTGATAGTGTGTAGCATGTGCTGATGGTGTGTATCATGTGCTGAAGGTGTGTAGCAAGTGCTGAAGGTATGTATCATGTGCTGATGGTGTGTAGCATGTGCGGAAGGTGTGTAGTATGTGCGGAAGGTGTGTATCATGTGCTGAAGGTGTGTAAAATGTGCTGAAGGTGTGTATCATGTGCTGAA
>JABFEB020000008.1:14206671-14216693 GCA_019775895.2 Stomatorhinus ivindoensis | reverse complement strand
CCCACGCACACACACAGAGCCACTGACACACATCCACACACATATGCACAGACACACACACACACACACACACACACACACACGGTAGCACATCTGTACCAGTGCAGAACAAGCAGACAGAGAAATGCATGCATGTAGTATCTGATTCCCACTGAGTCAGTCCACGCTGCTTGGAAATGTTTCTTAAAATCACTTTAAAATCATTCATTATGCAACATTATCAACTTTATTTGACTAGTTCTATTCCCCTTACCTAAATATTTAAAAAGGCAATATACTGTAGGGGTACATTTTTAAGAAATCTTAAGACACGTATAAGTAATACGTGTTATAGTTTTTATTAGAAATAAATCGAAATCTTTCTCCTGTCGTTGTAATAAATGCTGAAAATTGATTATGTGGTTCGGCAGGATACCTGGTACTGAACCCATGAACTCTTAAGTTACACACAATCAAATTAACTACACATATTGAACATATTCATAAATCAAGTTACACATACCACAGTTTTAAAAAGATTACATTCTGACCTCACGAATTCGGAATGCGATCCAACCATTCGCTCCTAACCGTGCGTTCGCAATTAAAAATCACAAATAGGACAGTGTGGGTATCTTGTAGGCGTATGTTGTTTGCAAGCACTTACACCTATGTAATAAGATGACATCTTATATTTTCAGCGTTTTACCACAACATTTTTTAAGTAATCGAAAACTATTTGGTGAGTAGCCTATATTACGTAGTTATGCCGCAATACTAGGCTACTCTATAAATAAAGTAAGACTTCAGTCGGTTTTGCCCACTCTCCACTTGATCAAAATTTTAAGTCAAGCATAAAAAAATCAGAATTAAAACAAAATTTTGTAACCTACCATTTTCCTTTATATTACGCTCCTAAATAAATCAATATCAATAAATACAAACAATGAGATAACAACCACAATAAATAACTAAATTTGCCTCCTGATATTTCCGATAAGAACGCGATGTATTATTTTTTCCACGTGATTTATCGCTCACATGAATTGTTTCACAGCTTAAAATATTAAACGCACTAGCACCGAATACGAATATACGCATGGATTCAATTTGAAATATGCGTCATTTCATGCAAAATTGTTTTTACTGCTTTAAAGCCCTCGCTTCAATGTTTAACCGTAGCTGCAGTGACAGCAAACAATCTGTCAGCTTTCTTACCCTACTTTTTAATAATAAATATGCTCATTAAAGTACACTGTATTATATTTTGATGTAGACTGTTAACTATTTGACTAACAAGGATTTCTGTTTGCCGAAGGCCTGTATTCCCGGTTTAAGGAATCAATAACAATCTATACGAAACCGTTTTCTGGAAGTAATTTGTAGCATATTGTATGACTTTTTGTTGCAATGATAATTCAATGACGCCTATGTAATAAGTTAATTATTTATTAAGTTAATACTAATAACAGTTGACAGTTAGGTATGAAAGAAACAAAATAAGACATTAAACACGAAGGATGTATGTTAAGAGGATTCCTAAGTATAGGTTTATCTGTTAAAGGAACACATCAGTGACAAAAATAGCTTAATACTACATATTTTCAAACGGATTTAACGCCTGTTTACGGCAAGGTGCACTTTGTTTTATGGAGAGACTTCTTGGGCAAATTTCCCGAAAGATATACTACTAAAGACTGGAGGGCAGTGTCACATTATTGCACCAAATATGCAAGACATATTTGATAGTATTATACTGACAAAAGAATAAACGCGGGATTTAGGCAAGATACCCAACCTGACAGAACAACCCTTAATTTATGGAAAGTAGGGACAAAATGCGATCGTGTAGCGCATTTTCTGGTTTTAAAGTTATTTCGTTTTGGCTAAAGTTTTTTTTAATGTTTAATATTTTCAATTCAAACGTTTAATAATATCTGAAAAAATATTTACTTTGTTTGATTGCTATTTATGGAAAGCAACAGGCCTTTAGCTGGCTATAGTATTTCTCAAATAAGCACTTTCCGCTGAGCTTGACCGAGTTGCGCTTGACACAGGCAGCCTACTTGAATCAGAAATATGGTTTACATTTGTACCGTGAATTGTGCCCATTTATTTTTCATTTAGCAAATATTTACTAGAAAACAAAAATACAAAAAAGAATGAGTTAAAAACTGATTCGCAAAAACCTATTTTTATATTTCTTGCTCTAAGCAGGTTAAATGTAATAAGAGATTATATGCCTATTTTCCCATAATATCTGTATGTTGCAATTCTTCGACGTTTTTTACAATGTCACTAAAGATCGTATATACAGCACACTTAAATCATACAGAACCGACGTATCGGTCAGGGAAAGTTACTGTACAAATAAGCAAGCATGCAGGTTTTTCATCTGCTATATTGATACTTTCGCAAAATGATAAAGAAAAGTATATAAATTTAATACAGCCATGTATAGTGACAAGGCGGACGCTCATGAGTTTCCATTTGCACTGCTAAAGTTTCTCCTGATTTTACCAAAAGGGCTGCTTGTAATTTTTGACGTCACTGTGAAATGTCAGAATGTGCGCATACTAATGACATCACACCAATATGAACTATACGCATAAATCGAATAGCTGATATGAAATTGTTGTTAAAAATAATAAAAATTAATTGCCCCATGTTACCCAACGTGTCCCCTTTCTCATGCTCTGTGCTTGCTGGAGTAGGCTGTAAAGTTTCTTTAACTCTATACTGGATAAGCCCATTATGGATGGATGGATGGATAAAGGATGGATAAAACCCACGCAAAGATCCTCGTAAGAAAAAAAGCAACAAAGCTGTGACAGCGTTTAATGTGTCTGTGTTCAGACAAGCTGCACACCACTGCCTCTCATGTTTGGGCTACTTCCGCTTTCTAATCTTTAGTTCAAATCTCTTGCTAGAATTCCAATATTAATTCTGCAAGAATGTGATGCTTATTGATCAGATTTTATCCAATCAGGGTTGAGGATGTCCAAATCTGTTCCTAGGCAACTTACAGTGCAAGGCAGAACACGCCCTGGAATGAATTCTAGCCAATCAGAGTCACACAGGCATGAATATGTGTGGATATAAGTCTGCTGTTCAACATACATTGAACTTTTGTATGCGTGGGGGATCAGAGCACCCCAGGCCAGTCACATACACAGAGGCCAAGAATCAAGGAGGTATATTATAACAACAAGAGCTACTCACTCACCATGCCGTCCTACATCTATTATATTCTAGAGACTGTAACATTATTCTGGAAATTCCAATATGAGCAGGTTTTAAACAAACTTCTGCCTTATTAACAAGTGACCAATTACAACTCAAAAGTAATTCCCCAGCAAATAGAAGATGGAATCTATTTACCCTCATAAGCCTCCTGCTTCCTACAGGTCACTTTTAATCTGATTTCAGATGAAACTTATATTGGGTATCAAACCATTTAATTAGACAAATATAATTCATGAAAAAATCTCATTAAGGTGAGTATGAGTTCATTTTAATTTCACACATTTGATATTTTTACTAAAGGTGATTCACAATAAGTGCATTCATTGCCTTTTGTGTTCCTTCAAGGATGGACTTCATAGCTATTCATATCATTCACTCACAACTTCTCTTCCAACTAACATTACTGACTGTATTTTCACAGCAACTTTATATATAAGACATTCCACACACTGCTATTATAGGATTTTTATAATCAAAGTGTGTTGTTTAGTTGCTTGGTCTATTTTAATAAATTGCATGTAATTTCATGTGGAGGAATTTGTGTATCAGGCAGTGTTCAAGTGTGCATGGGCCTTACGCCTGTGTCCCTGTGTTAATGATTAATACTGATCTCCCGCTTCCACACTACAGTGGAGCAAAGTCTGCCATGTTATCAGATAGCAAACAGAGCACAGTGTGCACACAGGCACACAGAGTTAGAAACAGACACCTTCCTATATTTGCATTCACACAAAGACATGGCAAACACAGACGCTGTGCTTCGTCACCACAGCGCTGCGAGAACTTGCCACATCACCCGATCGGAGCATAAGATCAAGAAAAAAACACCTCACGTCTACCTTTCGGGTTATCTCAGCAGAATCGCTCAGAAAAGCTTATTCACTAGCACTCATTTGAAAGAATAAAGATCAGGAATCAAGTCCTTGACCTTGAGGCCACCAAGTGTCCGAACGGCTGCTCCAGCAGTCCTCCAGTACCAAACTTAGCTCTAGCACGGGTCAGTCCCATAGCTAACAAAGTTTGCTTGAAGCCAGACATGACCCATTTCATAATTTATGAAGTGCCATGTTTGTTTTGCTCCTGTACATTACATATACACACGTTTCACTCACATCTCTCCCCAACAGCAACATATTTCACATTTTCTCTCAACCACACAAATATCCAGTGCTATGCACAGAACATATTCAGTTAACTAACATGGTCTTGTTTTTTTTCCCAGAGACATATTATCAATATGGTGTACAGCTACAATAAATACTCACATGTGAAAAGTAGACAGACACAGAACCAGATAAAGATAGTTGCACCCCGTTTACACACAGATTTCTACTGATACATAACATAAACAGTGACACAGAAATGAAGAGGAAAATGGAAACAGGCACCGAGTTTACCTGGTCGTAACCACAGCATGTTGAACTTCACCAAAATATATAAAATGATCAACCCTTTCTCTCTTTTACATCTTGTCCCCGGTTAGCTCTCTGCTTTGGAATAAAGTGGAGTGTATTCAAGCCCGTGAATGTGTGTGTGTGTGTGCGCTGTAATGAGGATTATGCCATGATCATGAGACAGGGCTGTACCAGTCCACAACACACTACTTTCATCTCACACCAGCACCATGAACACTGTTGGACCAAGCTAAAGATTATTAAAAAAAACATAAAGCAAGGTCTGGGCCAAAGGATATGCAAACTAGGGCATGAAAAAGGAGAAACTGGCCAAAGGGAAATGATTCAGGGATAGCAGAGAGGAAAAGGATGGTGGCATCAGCAAGGAGACTGAAAACACCTCTATTTTCCCAG
The DNA here is from genome assembly GCA_019775895.2 of Stomatorhinus ivindoensis. NCBI lineage: Eukaryota > Metazoa > Chordata > Actinopteri > Osteoglossiformes > Mormyridae > Stomatorhinus > Stomatorhinus ivindoensis. The sequence continues at coordinate 14,211,660 of JABFEB020000008.1, read as the reverse complement.
CTATTTTCTGCTCATAGCTACCTTCCCCCTCCGCTGGGATGTCTCAAAAAGCTATTTCTGGCTTTCTGTACTTATTACCCATCACTGGGAATCTGTCCTAAAATAAATGTACAATAACTTCCATAATATTGCTTATTTACTCTTAAAATACCCAATGTCTAGAGCTACTTTGGAGACAACAATAATCTATTCATTTATGTATACATTTTGTTTATTACTCCTAGTTTAATACGCGGCCTTTAGTATTTATCAGGTTTTTTTTTTTTTACGTTGTATATATTTCCTCCGTGTGTGCTGAGGAGGTGATGTCTCCTGGATCCTCCTTCTGACGATGTACTTTCCCCCTGAGGGAAGGATGTTTACCTGACAAGTATCCTCAGAAAGGCCTCCCTAACAGGGCCCTGACACTCCGCATTAAAAGCATTCCATATATCCGTTCTGGTCCAATTAAAAATGTTTTGGTTACATAATAAGTTCAGAATGTGCTAAATGATAAACTGGCCAATGCAACAAAAGGGACGGGCATCATTTCTGTTTTGATTAGGTAACTAAATACCTTGGGCATTGATGTCAGATCAAGAAAAGATAAAATAGTAAGATGCAATAACTTCAATTCCAACTACAATTAAATACTGCTATTCTACATTCAAACGATGCTATAATGGGCAATGTGTGATTGGTGGCCTTTTTGCTGCTATTTAGTTGCCCAAAGTGTGTTAAAACATGTTGTAGTTAAAATTTCCCTCCTTCTGATATGACTGATATAAAACTAAGGAGTATCAAATAAAACTGATGCAGGCTTAATTGCTTCTGACATAAAACCAGCAGTGCATCGCACTAAATAAAGCACCCGCAGTACGTCATGCCCTTCAGCAAACTCACAAGGCGTACAGAGTGTTCAGAGGTCGCGCACACCTGGCTGAGCAAACACAATGCATGGCAGCCAATGAATTCGGTGGCCACAGTATAACGATGCACTATTGGCCAATCCTACCTGCACACCGGGAGTGTTGGGTCCCAATCACGTTCTCAGAGTCATAATCCCATGGGAACATGTGCTGTGATTCAGTGGAGGGCCTCTGACCCAGCTGTAGTAGGATGAAGTTAGGCCTGCCGGTGTCAGGCCCACTCGTACCACGTGCTGCTTCTCATATTTACCTGATGTGTTGACAATGTCCAGACAACAGTTAGAAAAAATGCTGTTTCATTGTTTCAGAGGGAGCACATCTTTGTGCACACGTATATATGACATTGTGGGGACTAAATGTTCTACAATGTAATGAAAACCTTGTGAGGACATTTTTCTGATCCCCACAAGGGGAAACTCACTTTTATCAAAATCTGTTACTGCAATCGAAAAACTAAAAACACCAAATGTCTTGTATTTTGTGTGGTAACTCGTGGTTAAGTTTGGGCTGGGTATAGGTTAAGGTTATCATAGTCAGGATTAGTGTTATGCTGATAGAAATGGACGGTCCCCACAAATATATAAATACAAGCATGTGTGTATGTTTCTTTGCCTCTGTCCTGCATCACCCCCCCCCCCCCCACCCACCCCCCAAATACACACACACACACCCTGGCACCCTAAGTCAGCTTGTCTCCTCTCTCACTCTCATCCAGTCTGCACAATATCACACTAATGGGGCCGAAGAGTGGGACCTGGAACAAGACAGACTTCGGATTCGCCGCTGGATGTTTAAATGGCTGTTGTGGTATGTCAGGAATCTGAGGCGTATGTTGGTGTGTGCGGATGTGTCGGAGAGTGTGTGTGTGGGTTGGTAAGTGCGATGCAAGCGTGTGTATCCTGTATCTATGCCCGTATAATTATCTTTAACTAAACCGTGGTCAACTTTTGTCAAGAAACAGTTTGTCTTCCCTCGCCATTTCCCAAATAATCTCAACATGAGAAAACAGGCAGATTGAAACTTCATGAGGTTGGGCGGCCAACGCAGACTCCCTGAGATCCTGCTCCGAACTTGTTTCTACCTTAAAACCTATGATCTTATTTAATTCCCAGTTCTTGTCGGGAAAGTTACATTTGGTTACTGCATGTTGTAATCTGTCACCCTGGTTTTTCTTTACAGACACACTGACAGGAAAGGCCTTGTTGATTACCTGATGTTGCGAGTCACAAACCTACAATTGTATATAATCAGTTTGGCCATAAAATGGGTTGGGATTTTACACACATCAGTGCCCAGGAAACAGCCAACTACAGCCTTATAATATACAGACTCCCCAGTACTCATGGTATTGCATAGCATCACAATTGCTTATGTCCCCTAAAAAACTTGCTGTTGAACTTCAATAACATACACTGTTACTTAGCACTGCAAGTGCTGACTTTGATCAGATTTAAAGAATGGGGGGGGGTTGTTTTATCATCTTGAAAGTCTCCTTTCCCTGGAAAACCACTGGAATGGAAGTAAGTGTTGCATTGATGGAATCTCTAGACAGTGCAACCAAAAGAACGTGCTGGAATCAGTCATGCTGGCTAAAAGGGTGACTTAATGAACAGACATATTTGTTCTTATAGTCATTAGAAGTTAAATTCATTTGTTAGTTTTTTCATGATAAAAGGCGTGGCACACTTCAGTCAGTCCATTTTATCAGCCTGCCTCTTGTTGGCTTCCTGCTTATAGACACGACCTGAATAATACAGGATAGAGTGGAGTATTTCCTTCAGAATGCCAAAGACCGCAGGCGTCATTCATCCTGGCACTCAGCATAGGCAGAGCGTATTTGATTACATTTGTAGTAACTGATTTTGTTGGCCACCCAAGCACACTCACTATGATAGGGAGATTTACAGTTTTCAACAAGCAGCCGGTATTATTTTTGTGGATGTTTCCCCCATGTTCGACTGGTTTCCTTCCACAGTCTAAAAACAAAGTTGGCGAGTTTGTGTCTCACCTTCTCACATAGTGTGCAAGTGCTGTGATGGACTGGCATCCTGTCCAGGGAGTCTCTCTGCCTTATGCTCTGTGCTACTCTGGACATACTTCAGGCTTCCCCATGACCCAATACTGGTAATTAAAATGTGGATGGATGGATGGTTGGATGCAGGGGTGGAACTACTAGCCAACTGGGATAGTTCAGTAAAAAATGTAGACCAACATATTTATTGTTTTACCAGCCAGTGGGGGTAACACATTACATAAAGGAGCATAAATAATGTAGTTATAAACTATTATTTAATGCATTAACTAACCAGAAATGGTAACTAACAAAAGCGTTATGTTCTGATTCAATTTTTATTAATCAGTCATATTATGTATTTTTTCATTATCTGTACTTGTAACTGAGGTACTGAGTGACTTGTGTCCCCCTCAGGTGAGGTGTCGCCACCAGGGGTCTAGTGTTCAGTGTTTTGTACTCACCCTAAGTCTGAATTTACTCACCTCGGGTGAGCAGGCGAGCTTAATTTCCAGCCCTAGGTGAGTGAATGGATGGATGGATTTTAACTTGATCTCAAGAGTTTGAATTTATAACCATCTTCAACTCTGACAAGAGTTTGTGCATTAATTATTAGCCAAAAGATGATTTTTTTTAATAAATGCACAACACTTACAGTACTGTTTTAACAAAAGAGGAAATGAATCACAGTTTTAGAAAAGCAGAATTTTATGAGGACTGAAAGTGAAATTTAGATACAAAACCACACAAAGCCATGCCAATTATTAAGGCGTAGAGAAAATTACATATTACTAAATATATACTAATTTTTTTTTTGTCTAGTACATATCTGTTTTCCAAAGTAGTGAATATGGCAAGAAGAGTGATCATAAAATTCTACAGATGCTTAATCTGTATATCACTACCTTATATTAATGTTTCTCAAAAAATGTATTAACTAATCATGAGTGACAGTTCCTTGGGTCAAACCAGGATGTGGTCCAAACGTTCAAGAGCCTTCATAGGATTAGCAGGTAGAGATAACACTGAATCCCTAAGAGCAATTTGTACTTACCTGAACAACACGCCTTCTCGATCTTTGACGCATGAAGAAAACCCACAGACAGAACAGAGAAACCCTCTTCACACACTGACACCCATAATCCTGGAGGCGTGACAGTGCTTACCTGCAGAGGACCTCAGCATACCTGCTAATTTGTGCCATAAACGTGATGCTAGCAGGTTAGCCTCAAACTGCTGCTTTTTCACCGTACTTAGCAAGTCGGTTATGACAAGGCATCATCTGATGGGACCCTCATAGGCACATACACGTGTATGGAGGCTGACACAACATACATATCAGGTGGCTGCTTTAAAGGGCCTCTTTTATATATAAAAAAAAATACATTTCTCTTATTAAAGTTGGTTCAATCTCACACAGAGAGAGGGGAACAGAAGCTTGTCAGGGTGAAATGTGAGTTTAAAACCCTTAGCGCAGAATATGAACTGCGTGAAGGCTCAGGGGTGAGGAGTTTCCCAAGATTAAACAGTCCATTTGGCACAAAGAGTTCCTTTGCTCAAAACGTTTGGAAAAGCACAGCTACATACTGTGTGATGCCAATAAACATAGGAGGCTGTCTCATAACCCACCCTGGCACTGTCAGACTACACCACCATCACAAACAATGTGCAGTGTGATATAACACATTACAGCTGGAAGACGAAATAGAGAACTTCGGACATGGCATACAGTAATGAAGTCGGAGGATAAGACAAGCAAGGGAGAAATAAAGTGAACAGTACAGGGAATACAGGGCATGAGATGCCAGAAGAGCAACAATTCAGGTCTGTAATGCAGGAAGAGGATATAAAGTGGCACATGGCAAGTATTAGATCTTGATTAATATAAATGTAAATAGTAGCTGATAGCTTTTATATGATAAAATGAGTGTAACCCTCTGTACATCATCTCCACATGCTCTCTCCTCCTCTCTGTACATCATCTCCACATGCTCTCTCCTCCCCTCTGTACATCATCTCCACATGCTCTCTCCTCCCCTCTGTACATCATCTCCACATGCTCTCTCCTCC
>JABFEB020000008.1:14188487-14204139 GCA_019775895.2 Stomatorhinus ivindoensis | reverse complement strand
CCCATCCCTATCCCCTCTGAAAAGTTGATACTGTCCTCTTGTCCCTCAACTATTATCTATCGGCACTTACTCTTTATTGGCAAAAGCTTAGTCTTCATTTTCTTTATTTGAGTTCTGAGGTACACAGATTCAGCACCACCTATCCCACCCTATCCTGTGCTCCCTTTCCGCTGTCTCATAAATGCACCGGGCCTCTGTTTATAAACATTTAACACTGGGAACTTTGCTGTGATGCCCTAATATATATATATATATATATATATATATATATGTGTGTGTGTGTGTGTGTGTGTGTGTGTGTGTATAAAAGAAAAAACAGAGCACATTATTGTACAACCATACTCAAATAGCCGCTGGTATGATACATCAGTCACAAAATGTATGTTTTGTGATGAATTAAATTATTATCTTGTCAGACCATCTGTCCATTTATTTAGCCTATAGCATTTAGTGTCCTATTGGACGCTAGAGATCTTCCAGTTGTTGAATCAATTTTAAGTTAATCGAATAGTTTGATGTGTGTCTCTGGATTAAGGGAAAACTTGCAATTTCAGGTAGATCACGAGAAAATGCGATTTTTATTATAGTCCAAAAAGTTGCTTTAAGGCACCTTTCTCCGGTTAAGGAGCGCATTAGGTTCAAGTGCATTTCAACACGTTACACCCATTATAATAGCTGCAAAAGATAAGATACGATTCACGGATTTTCAGTCTTACCTTCGAAAAATCTTCGCAAAGCTTCCGTTTCATCAACCACGTCCATCCTACCGAGTGCCCCTCGAAAAAGCCATGAAAGTCTCCTCTTCCAAAACGAGCAGATGTGCGCCGATCTGGACTTTCAGCGAAAACGCATCCCAATGAGTTTGCACAGACTTTCTCGTTTGATGCTTTTTTCCGGGGATCTTCGCTCACCTGAATAAACGTATCACTAAAATATTTGTCCCTCCCTTTTCAGCGAAGAAACGAGCGCTATTCTTTTTCAATACATACTTAAAATGCTAACCTACGCCTAATGCCCTTGCTGGAAAGTTGGGAGTTTCCCTTTGTCCTTCCGTGCAGCTAGCATTTTAAAATGTACAAATCCTGCCCTATGCGCTGGTAATATTGAAATGCCCAATTAGACGCCCCCGTTCACTTAAGGACAACTAAAATTAAGTATCTGGTTTTACAACTGAAAGTGGTTATAGCACTGTATCATTATGACAGCCTCAGTTTTACTACGCTCTGCCTAATGACTAAAAGTCTCATTTCCCTGTTTAATGATGTTACTGGATAAGAAATTGACTGCCCAGTGCAACAATGTACAGCACAAGCGTGAACTTTGGCGTCACTGACCCCCCTCCTTCAACGTTTGTCACTGTGGTCAGTTTTACATCGATCAACAGTTCGAATAGTTTATCCAGGGTCCCTTTATAATCGTAATTTTCACACCAGAAACTGCGACAGGTGTTTTAGCATAACGCGGTAGTTGTGCTCCATACAGACAACAGTGTGACCTGGCAGATTTTGCCGATTTATACGAAATACATCCTCTTTCATTTCCAACTATTACAACGCTATTAAATCATTCAGATTAATTTATCCATCTAATCTAATTCGTTTCTAAAATATGCTTGACTATATGAATATTTTATGATAGCAAATCACTTGCTACACATATAGTCATTAAGCGACAAATATGGAGTTTAAAATCTGTAGATTATATATTATTATTTTACTTGCAGATCCATATCTATCGCAGCTTCAGACTGCGACAAATGGGAAATGATTATTTATATAAAGTTCATTACTTCGAAAATATTTTTTTAATTGCTGAATATGTTGTATGGACTTGTAGGTAATACAGTATACATGTAGTGATTTAATTGTTTTTATGATGAAATAAGTGACGTGATCATTAATGCGTAAAACAATATTATTAGCCTATAAAACTCTGATCACTGGTCATTGACGGCCACTTTGTCGCTTTGTATTAGGTCGGAAGATTGAACATCTGAGTGGACCATTGTCCATTACCATATTACCATTGTCCATCACTGCGGTGAAATAAAGCCTTTGCGTGGAGAAATTTACTGACTTGTGTCAGTCTGAAGTTGAACCATTGAATGTTATCAGCTATTTTCCCAGGAATATGAGGTAGAAGCGGGGAGGTTTATAATGATGTGGCAACCCAATGTATTAAGCACCTGTTTAGGTTGTATCCTCAATAGGTTCTTAAATTGGTTTTTCGTATCATTATAAACTAAGTTGCGTCAGTTGAAATTAATGAAGATTGTTGAATAACTAAGAAAACGATTTGCTTGAATCGGTTTGAATCGGTCCTGTTTATGTGTCCTTCCACTCCAGCTCTGTCCACCCACCTCCGCTGCGTTGGTGGGAGACGCTGTTTGCTTGTCTTGTCCCTCACAGCTGGATTGCTTCTCTCTCTCTCTCTCTCTCCATCGCATTTCCTTGCCTGTTTGCTCTGAACAACGCATCTGTTCTTTCGGTTACACAGCTCGGATTGTTTAGGAGGACACAGACGCGCAAGAGAGAGAGATAGAGACGAAGTGTGACAATGAAACAGCTGGGATGGTTAAAGCAGTTCATTCTGCTCTAGCTGTGTGTGTGAGACAGAGAGAGAGAGAGTGAGAGAGAGAGAGAGAGAGAGAGAGAGAGAGAGAGAGTGTGTGTGTATGTGTGTATACGTGCATGGGTACTTCAGCATCACCGTTTGATTCTTTGTTCAAGACTTAAATCTGTCTGTAAACTGAATAATTATGCACATTTGGGACAGTTTAGCTGGAGGATCCAGCCAAATCATTTATGTAGTTATTGTGGTTTATTTTATTATACTGGAGCAGCAATATTTCTGGCATCGTTAACATTGATTGGGTGGTCAGAAACAGCTAATGTAACTGGCCAGAATTGACTGGATCCAACTCTTACACGAACAAGAGGAAATAACCACGTGCAAAATGCAACAATCGCCAATGAATTTACAGGTCTCATATACTATGGTCTTTATGAAACTTCCATTTCCATCCCACTTGAATCAGGAAATATTCCAGTCCTATGAGCTCAGGGAAATTTCCAGGACACTATGACTACCTGGCAGTTTCTCAATAGGCCTACAAACCAAGGGACAACTTCCTCTCCTAATGCTTGGTGAGAGTGTTGGTTCCCAGCAAGATACATATAGCGCTGGACTGTGAGGTTGCCTGTGATATTATATCAGGGACTTGCCTGGGGTTCTATAATTCTCAGATTGAGGGATACAGATGGGGCTGGAAATGAAACTCACCCTCTCGGCTGAAGCAAGTAATTTAGACAAAGGATCAGTACAAAAAACCGAACACTACCTAGTAGCATTGTGATGCTGCACACCTGAACACAGGCGTCTTCCTGGATTTGCGTAGTTCCCATCCAAAGCTCTGCCTTCGGCATTCTTCACTGACATTAACTGTATGATTTAACTCCTTCACGGATCCAGCCAGCTACAGTACAACGTTGTTTCAGCATCTTCCCCCATCTCTTGGGGCGCCTCTCAACCCAGCAAGCGTGTGGCTCACTTGTCCCACGCGCTCCCGCGTCAGCGGTATGAAGGGAGCGTCCATGTTTACGAGGCGTCTCACTTTTCGGCTCTGGTGCCTCTCCTGTAGGGAGGTTTGCAGCATTTCAGTATGTCTGGCTTACTGGGGCACTGCAATGTGGGTGCTGACATGTGGGTGGCTGCATATGTGTGTGTGGAGACCAGATCCACATACGAGTGTGTTAGTGTGAGCAATAAAAATGCCCAAATTCGTAAATATGGAGTTTAATGTTTAGATGAAGATCTAAAGAAATATAATTCATTATGTCACCGTGACAGAGTGAGAATAGACGATGGGGGAAAACCCGCAGATTTCCACATTTTTTGTGTGTTCGAAGCACTTATTTAGCTGTTTGGCAGCGTTAAAGCAAAACTTTGCAGAAGATAACTGAATTCATACATATGGTAGCTCTGGTTGGTCCTCATTTGAATCAGCAGTAAATTCATCACTGAAATGAATGCGGACGTTTCCATCCGTAGTCACACCCCCCCAGTATCTCAAGTGGCGCGAAACCATTTTTCAGCAGCTAAAGTGACAAGGGCAGCTGAAAAGAATTAACAAGTAGGCGATTAATGATTTTCTTAACCTTTCCTTTTGAGATTGAGTTTTTTTTTTTATTTATTACAGGCAGACCAGTGTGCTTGGTGGGGGTTGGGGTTTGGTAAAGTACATTCTTGATTCTCATTCTCAGACAGGAATAGGGTTGGGGGTTGCATGTAAATCAGAAAAAAACATGGAAGAAACATAATTGACTTAGTTCTCTACATTATATCTCTGCATAAACCTCTCATATATCTTTGTACTATATAGATTTGTTTCTCATACACATTCTCTTAATATATATAATGTATATATATATAGATGTGTGTCAAATATGATATATATTTATAATATGGCAATGATCATAAGACAGTACTTTTTCGACACGGTCTCCTACGGGCATTAGTGTTATATACAATAGTTTGGAAACAAGACCATTCTTACAGATATATTATATAAATAAATCCACAAAGCAGACAGTGCTGTAGAGTCACAACCACTGTGTTAAACACAGGTGTGATCGCCGTGGTAACTTCTGCACACTCGCCATGCTCCTCCACACCGTATCAGAAATTCATTGGGAGGGGTGGATTCTACCAAACGTCGTGATCGACAGGGCAGTGTGAAAGGGCGCCAACTGCCCTGTACGTTTTCACTTAGATAGAGAACCGTTCCCTTTTCTGATTTTTTTTCTCTGTTTTGGAGGGGACTGCTTTCTACAAATCCAAGGTCCTAAAAACACTCCATTCACACCATAAAAAAGGCAAAACCCGACGGTATAAAAACGCCAGTAACAATTAAACCATTAATAAATAGGAAGATATGAAGCTGCCTTCTCTCAATCCTAAGTCTGGAAAATGACGAAAGAAGGAAACACTGAGTTTCCCTCCACAAATTCTAACACACTTAAGATCGGCTGATTCTGAGCTGTTATCCTGGTAACCGCCCCCCCCCCCTCCAGGACAGAAAGTGCCTTCAGAAAAGTAGTGTTAGCTGTCCTGGCTGGAGTGGGCTACCTTGTGGCGGACGTGGGACGTCACGCACACCAAGAAAACGGACCGACTCCTACATTTGGACCCCATCGGCTACATGTGACTCTCGGGTTCACGCGGCAGTGTTGAATCATTAGCATTTTGAAACCGGCCTCTTGACCCTCATGCTAGTCCAGTCCACACGGCGCGGTCAGATCCCCACCACCAGCACTTACTGCAACTGCACCACACGGCCGAGGCGGGAGCTGGGGGGGCGGCGGGATGGACCCTGCTGCTCTTTGGGAACAGCGCCGCCTTAAACGCATGCATGCTTACCTCCCACGCGACTAAAACACACACAACATCCTATAATATACTTACATTTGGCAAGTGGGACAAGCTACGGCATGTGAATCCGTTTACAGCAAGGGGCAGTACGGGCGTTTCCTAACGGTTCTGGTGCCATAGTAACCTGACATCCTTCACTTTTCAACACGATAAAGCAAAATTCACAACGCAAGATGCAAGCAAACCGGGAAAAGACCAAACAATTATGTCACCCACGTATTAGCTATCGCTGCCTAGGAAAAATGTCTTCCTTTCAAATCATGACACTTTGATAATGGGATCGTTGCCACGCCGATCAAGCTGTTCTTCACTCCATTGTCTCGTCGTTAACCTGAGGAATTGACTGTAAACACTCTCTCCCCTCTCTGTCCATCCGTATGTTCATCCTTTTAGTTTTTAAATTTGTCCCATATTCTTCCCTCTCAATCCCAGCTGGAAGTAACCATTTCGAGGTTGGGGGGGTGGGGATTACATTTATTGGGTGATATATTTGACTGTGTCCACTGTTACCTCTCTGTACGGGGGGAGTCTGAAAGTGCATGTGTATAAGTAAAGGGCAAAGCATCCAGCGGTAAGGCTTTCTTTTGGACTAAATGAATTGGCCAGTAGCTGAAACCTCATTGGTGTGAGCAGTGGGCGGGGCTCACAGTCAGCCTATGGCGTGAAGGCCAAGCACAGCGTCCCAACCCGCCTTCCGCACTGGCGGAAAAAACACCTCACAGGAACTTCTGCACCTAGGGGTTGTGTCCACTCGACTGATTGAGAGTCCTGATAAATGTCTCCCCAAACAGTGGAGACAGAGTCTGTGCGGGGGGGGGGGGGGGTCCAACCAGGGGGTGCAGACAAACCGTTTGAGGAATAGGGAATGAGAGGGGGCGCACAGGGAAAAGAATGAATGGGAGTGGAGATGGAGAGAAAGTGGGAAAGGAGATGGGAGTCAGACTATGGATGAGAGGGTCTTTTCTCCGGCGTATGGGGAAGATGCAGCAGTTCGCACAGCGTCGCCCGGGGAGAGGTCATTGAGTTCCCCAGAAGAGGACAGCGGTATGGAGGGAGACAGGGAGATGCCGGACGAAGGGTCGGCGGAGCCGGCGAACGTGCGCGGGGGCTTGGGGACCAGGTTGGGCTCCAGCGTGGCACGTGCAAGCAGCTGATGCTCTTCCGCCGCAACCATGTCTCCGGACCGCTCCTCCTGCGTGAACGAGCCCCGACCGGACTCCGACTCCCCGTCTGAGAGATCCAGTGGAGGTGAAGCGCTGCCGTCCAGCTTGAAGAGGGAGTCCAGGAACTGGGCAAACTCCAGCACGGTCTGGCTGGGGGCGCCGTTGGGCAGTGGAGGCAGGGAAGTGGATGGCTTCGACGGCGCTTCTGCCCTTTCGTTCTCTAACGCCTCTGGCTCCTCACCGGCCACGCCTGCATGGGTGGGTGATGAAGAGTAGGGCCCACCAATCGTGTTAGAGGAACAGTAGGGGTGTGCCGCCCCCTGGTGGTACGATTTGTCTATGACAGTTTGGGTCAGGGTTCTGGGTGGGAAGAAGTTGTTGTAGCTGGGAGTGCCAGGGGAGATTTGGTGGTAGACCGGAGGAGCGGGGCTGGAGTCTGGGGGGGTGGAGTAGGGCCCGTGTTCGCCCATGTCTGGGACAGGGTTGGCCTGGCTGAGGCAGTCAGCGGCCAGCAGCTCGGTACGGGAGCTGAGGGAGGGATTTTCCTCTGGGATGGGGGTGTCCAAGGGGAAGGGCAGCCCCCCAAGGTTGGGTGAGCCACGCAACGCTGCAGAGGAGCGCCGGGAATCCAGGCTGTAGAGCGACTCGGCGTCTGACAGGCTCTCCATCACAGCCAGGGGGGCGCGGCGGTCTCTCAGCTCCACGGCCAGCCGCTCCCGCGCCCCCTGCAGGACCACTGGCACCGGGGGAGGGGAGCACTCCGAAAAACCGTCCAAGGAGATCTCAGAGCGGGCACAAGACCTAGCGGTGAGGAGATGGTGGCAGAGGTAAAGGAAGAAGAAGGGGGGGGAAAAAGAAGGGATTAGGGAAGAGGAAGGGAATGCAGACAAGAGAGCAAACAGGAATGGAAAGCGGGATGGGAGATGAACAGGGAGGATAAAGTACAACGAGACTGACAAACAGGAAGCAAAAGGTGTGGGGGGTTTGGCAGGAGATACGGGGTAGGGGGCAGAGGAGGGATGCAGGTCACTGTCACTGTCTGATCTACTGGTACAAGAGCACAGGACTGCACTGGGATCAGGATGAGGAAGGGGGGGGGGGGGAGCACAGGGGCAGCGTTAGTGACCTAACAGAACCTGCACATCAACAACTGTACAGGAAAATGTAGTAGAGACACAGTGACACAGCCAAAACAGACACATGAAATGTATAACACACACACCCAAATAAACACAGAAGAATGTGCGGGTGTGGGGTTAATCACACATGGACACACACAGTGGGGATAAACACAGGTATAAAAGGGACAGTCACGCACCCTAGGAGAGCCTCCCACACCGACCTGACGCTGCTGTTCCTGCGGTGCTGGGCGATGGGGGTGGGCTGCTCTGACACCAGGGCCCCCAGCAGCACCGTGTCAGGGTTCAGGTCCACCTCTGTGGGGCTCACCATGATCTTGGCCGCTGACAGCAGGGCCGTCTTCCCCTTGTTGTAGTTCTCCAGGACCTGTGGGCAGGAACGAGGACGAGGCCGGTTTGTATGGAGCCACGTGGGAGGACGAGCAGGCAGATCTGGAGCCGCCGGAGGGGAACGGATACGATGCTTTTTTTTTTTTTTCTTCTCAAGTTATTTTTAATCGATAACGCTGCAATTACATAAGCCTTCGCAGAGCCTTTCCAGAAACACTGCCGCGCACACTCGACACTTCCTGTATTTATGCACATGGTGGAGAGTTAACACCCTCCGTGAGCCTCACAGACAAATACACAGAGAGCAGACACCACACTGTGGCTACAGAGAGCCGGTTAATTTCCCATAATGCCTTGTGGATATCAGCATGTTCTCACTATCAGCATGCTGATATAACCTGCCCGTTCCCTGCTTTACCAGAGCATCCAGCAGAGGGTGGAAATGAAAGTGCAAACTACACGGGAATCCAGCGGAACAGCGAACGGCAGCCTGAGCGCAGATCCGTGACAGGCAGCGCGCGTGATCCATGCCGCGGTGCCTTTCCGGAAACGTTCGCAGTGTCATTTGGCTGAGCGGGTCGTGGCTGTGAGGGGAGACGCCAGCTAAAAGGTGTGTGCGCTGGAATCGGCAGGACCCTTCAGCGGACCCTCACGGAGACTCACCAGTGTTGCAGAATCACCACTGACGTCTCAACTGTACCTTCCTGATATACCATCATGGCAGAATCCTGAGTGATATAATACCCAAATGACACCAGTCTGTGACCTCCGTCACCATGAAAAGATTTTATGCAGATATATCAAATGACACCATTTGAAGCCAGGTTATGCAAAATGTTCAGAACATTAACTACCTAAGGACCCAGCTAAGGGATAAACTCCTACTTTTCCTATGAATTAAAAAACCTGAAAAAAAAAAAATTGTGTACCATTTGTAGATGGAGTCAGCGTCTCTGATGTTTTTATTAATCACATCAGGGTGGTCTGGGCCAAGGAACAGTGACATCAGAGCAAACAAGAGCCAAGTTTCTCTTCCCGTCGTGTAAAATAGACCACCAACACCCCTCCCCCCAGAGTGTGTTATTGCGCCAACCTCAGTCAAGGTTATATTTCCGGCACCTGGACTGAACGGAGTACATTACACTTTGCAATGACATTCAGGAGGGGAGTATGACCCATTTATAGGCACTGCAGAGTCCCCTCTCCGCTGTGCTTAGCCAGAGAGACGTGCCGAGCGTGACTGATGTCGATCCCCACACTGCTTCTTCCATCCTGAAGCGTAAACACACCAAAGGGCCATGGATCAGCACCAGGATCACTGCTGCCCTTTGAATTAAAGCAGCTGCATCCCTTTAGTCCTGAAGGTCCAAGGCCCGTGGATCAAATCCAAAACAAGAACATGAACCAACTTGTGTTTAGTTGAACAATCCATCAATATAAAAAAACTTTTTTTTTTTTTTTTTTTTAAAGTTAATGATGGGCTGATATTAATTTTAGTATCAACGTCCTATACAGGTTAACAGCTGTAAATGTGTTAGTAATTTTCATGCAGTCTTCTGCTTATGGCAGACAACAGTCCACAATCTTTCCCAAATGACAAGTGTGCCCCGTGTCCCCACCCAGCCCTATTTTAGGGACGTTTTTAAACAATGGCCACATCCTAATCTTGCTAGGCATCACTGCAGTGGCTGGAGCAAACAACGCGAATTGCCTGCCTCAGCAGACCACATAGACTAACAACAGAGACAATGCAGACACAACAATCTAGCGACTGACATTCTCACACGCTGAAGAGCACACTGTGGCCTCTTTAATGACTTACAAAGATTGGCAGAATTCAGATTCATGGCTTTAAGAAAAAAAAATTAATACATATACGTGCAATGACAATACACATCTATTATGCTACAACTGTGCATTTTAATTCAGAGGCACATGAATGACAAATATCAAACACTGAAGGAGGACTGGGGAGTAACAGACACATGGGAAGAACACATGGAAAATTCAAATAAAATATGAATTCTCCTTGTAAATATGTAAAACATGAGTAATCGCATATAAACACCATTGGCGACTGCGTGGAAGAATGAAAAGGAAAGGCACTGAACCATCACAGATCTGGAGTCAGTCTCGATTATCTGGAGAACCCATAAAAATAATAAAAGAACAGAATGTTACCACGTTGGTATCACCTCTAATTAACTAAGCGCTGATTAACTGCACTGCTAAAAGTGCAAATATTTCTTAACAGCAAGAGGCTGGAGGGCTGTTTATTATAAAATGCTCCGCGTACATAAACCCCCCCCCCCACCCAGAAAATATACAGCACCAGTATCCGGACTAGATTATTAGTCACTCACGCATACCAAGGTCAGGAAAACTGAGGTGTTAGAAGACGGGCTACCACACAGTATTACGAGAGCTGGAAGACAGATACACCGAGCCTTTCCACCCTTCAGCTGCTTCTGTTAGCACACTGGCTAGATTCATATTCTACTTCAACTGATTATGAGCCAAGTCAGTTCATATGAAAGCTGCTGATCACATAACAATCGCAAATTGTATACCGAGTACTGTATATAATTTCAGCAAAGATGCAAAAAAAAAAATGGGTTTCTTTGATTTATATAGCAATCAGTAGCACTAGGAAGTAATCTGTGACCATAATCATGCCATCCAAGATTTTGGCTCAGCAACCTGGCATGAGGAGGCTTTCTGTGGCTTCCAAAATCACTTGAATAGTGAATTTCAGTGCTACAGGTCTGAGTAGTGACTGGTGCATATTCAGCCCCCCTGGTACGACTCAATAATTTACTATATTAAAACTGCAAAATTAACCCTGAACGTCAGGACGTCATCCATGCCTGACATAGGTGATACAATCAGTAACGAAGCTGCTTCAAGGCACAGCAAGGTCTTTAAAGAGAGGCGGGACGGAGACACTAATAACTACAACGATCTTCATGTATCTGGAGAGAAAAGTGCATGTTAATCAGTGTGGAGAAGTGGTGGTCCCAGACGGCCATGCAGGACTGAGTGTGGGGGAAAGAGGGTGTTTGCGATGGGGTTAAGGGAGTGTGGCTGGTGGGTCTCCAGCCTCCATATCCTCCTGCTCATCTTCTCTCCACTCTGCTCTGTGAAAACTGCTCTCCAGCACCTGTCGAGACACCAGCAGAAGTTATGATGCAGACACGAGGCGCAGAAGATAGACTCATGGACCCCAGCACAGGTCTGTTTGTCATCTACATCGTAAAGTATATTTAGGGGGTTTGGCTTCTACTTTAAAAGTCCTGCATGCGACCTTCCCATAAAACAATTAGGGTTACAGTTATGGATACGTCGTCTGGCAAGAGATTCCATTACAGCGACTGTGTTTGTAGGAATGTATGATTTAATGTCCTTTCCAGAATGTTCTGCTTTGTTCTTTTCTAAACCCTGGGAACTGCTAACCAGCCGCGTATGCTAGTGTTAAGGCAGCAGGTGTCTTTAGCATCCATGGTCGCTGCCGTGCTTCTTTAACAGAGATCCACACACCTGGATAGTATCATTCCAACAGTTTATACATTTTCCCATCCATCATTCCCCAGGGTCATGCAGTTGATCTTTTTTGACTCACCAGAATCATCCCAATAAACATCCTTGGCTCTGACCTCATGGAAGCATTCCAGTCAGTCAATGCTTCTTCCCTTTCAAGAGCCTTAAGCCCGAATGAACAGTCTACCAAATTTGGTGCTGATGGGTAAAAGCATACTAGTGCTGCTCAACAGCTGTTTCCATAAACTTGTTGGGCAAATAAGCTAATTTTGAATAGTTCGACACAATTAAATTGCAAATAGACTTTCCATGTCACGCAGTTAATACTTGCCATTTATCATACCACAAGATTTAAATTCATTTCTCATAATTCGGCATGGAGCATGCTACAAAAAACACAGTGTATGTCGGCAGCTAAAACGTGTTCTGTTCTTGTGATGCTTGAGTTGAAAACTGCGATGGGGAAATTTATAGGATGTGAAATGGGAGGTGCGGTTGTTGTGGTGCACATTGCTGATAATGCACAGAGTAGGCCACTTGCGAATAATTACCCAAACATAAATCATCAGGAAAGACCGTGTTTACACAGCGCAGAAGGACATTGTTATATGAGATTTGAAATTATTTTTTTTTTATATCAATGAACTAAGTCCCATCAGTAATATAAATTCAGTTGTCACTGTTTTTAAAGTATAACTGCACAGAATTACTGTGCGTAGCTCTTCTACTTTATGATTTTGGTTGCAATTGCAGTTTTGCAAATTACTCCTTTTTCAAATTGTCCACATCAAGCGAAACTATACATTTTTGTGATAATTCTGTTTTTTTTCCTTTTGAAAATTTCCGTGTCTCCATTGGTGGTCCGTTGGTTCATATATAAGACACATGAAATCTAGGTCAATGGAAAAGCCAGTAATGACGCTTCACTGGAGACACTGGTATTATAGTAATAATGAAACTGCAATGTCAATAAAACCTTGTGAGCTAGTAGCATGAAACACCAAAATCATACGAGGGATAGAAATAACTAAGGCATATATGTACAAAACAATTAGTACGGTAACTATGTTGCTCCCACCATCAACAGCAATTCAGACTAATGTGTCAAAATGGTAAGTGTTTAATGTACATACTTCAGATAGGTGTGACACTAGTCAGGTTTGCTAGCAAGGAATTCTGTTTAACTGGCCCATATCAAAAAGCAAATTAGACATCTCGTTATGGGGACATTAAATGGAATAGAAAAACAGTTTAAGTGCAGTAACTCTTAGCAGCATGAAGCTCAGACAACTAAAAATACGATTTGCATCACGATCTGAACTCCTATGGGGCCTCATTATCCCTTATCTTAAGTCTGCATGACGTTCACTTGATGAAAGTTCTTCCCAAAATTTTTATATCAGAATATGCTTGAAATAATTACGATTCCAGGATTTATTCTGGCTGAACAGTAAATGTCCATATATATGTTAAAATCTCCACCAACACAAAATGTAAAAATTCCAGTCATTCTTTTAAAAAAAAAGCAGTTTTTTTTTTGTGAAAAACATAAATCATATCTGTCAATCATCAGCCTTCCAAACCTCGTGAACCTTGAACACTGGACTAGTGCAACTATTAGAAATATGTGCCAAGACTATCCTGGATAGTGTCATTAATGAGCTCCATAAGGCTGCTGGGAAGACTAAAATTATTATATTTCACCTCCACCTGAGCAGCATCTGATCCTAATTACACACACTGAGACAAACCTAACTACACCCTCACGCGCCGGATGCTCCAACATTCCATTGCCTGCAGCTTGCACCCAAATCTCTTTGACCTGATACAGTACATATATACAGTATGCATCCAAAGTACACCCCCAAACAGCAGTGCTCTAGAATGTTCTCCCTCCATGCAAGATACCAGAAACGAACACCCGAGCAAAAAAAAAAAAAACAAAAAACTAGTGAATCACCCTTTGAAAACCAGAGAACCTGCCATCAAATTAGGATTAGGGAAAAAAAAACTTTGAGGTCACAGTGTCACACACCATAGGGTTTCCACGCAAACTCCTCCCATTAAAAGAAATTCAGCATGTTGCAGTACATGTATGGGACATAATACAGAGAAAAACAACATCCGTGCCGGTCAGCCAACAAAGCACTGTAAGCTGGTTACTTTTGCAAAGCACGACTGCAAAAAGTCCACATACAAAACAATGCAGGGTGTTGCATAAGATCTATGTTGCATATCTGCTAAATCCGTCCAGTCCTATTATGCGGTTCATGCATTTATGATTTCCACCTTCCGTGTTCCCCAGCCTGAACTAACGATGCTAAATGCTGTGACAGGCTGGCAGTCTACACACCTGCATGGGTCTACGTGGTATGTGGGGCAGGTTCATGTGGAGAAGCAGCTTGTCAGTCACACTTAACTCTGCAAACTGACAAACAGCCACGCCCGAACTGTCTCCCCCGAAACCTTGAAGCCACGTCTTATTTTGCCTGTAATTTAATCCAAAGGGCATGGGATGGATTTTAAATAATTAACAAACAATGTAACCCCCTGCCTTGTGCCCTCAGGATATTTGGGAGAAGCTCCAGACTCCCTGTGAGGTGTCGAATTACCAGGATGAACAGAATGAAGGCCTAGGATGCTCCGTTAAGCGACGGTGTTTTTGCTGCAACTAACACACACACACCAACCTTATTGAGGCCTTCCATCACCATCTGCGGCAGGTGTTCATTCAGCATTGCGGGGGAGATGATGACCTCGTCAAAGGTCTTGTTGTCCCCCCATAGGGCAAAGTAGGTGGGTTCTTCCTGACCACAGCTGTGTATGGATAAATGGAGGCGGGGGGAGGTTTGTAAAACCTTCAGAATGCAAATCGGAGCCGTCCATCTACACTGTAAAAACTGCTGTATCGGGATCACGCAGACCACACCGTTTCTCATCAGCACGGTGCAGCGCGTTGCTGCCACGGTATTTTAGTCAGAGTGCGTCAGTGCATGACAGTCACAGGGGGGGGGGTCACACTGCATCGCAGCCTCACTGTCACAGTGTGCCACCTCCCCCCGTTTACCTGTCCCCCGCGATGTCTCACCATTTCTCCGGCGGATGGTTGTGGACCACGTGGATGACTTTGCCGGGCGGGTACAGAGGAGTGGAGGCGGAGAGGGCAATGCTGAGGTCACTGGGGGGCGCCGCAGACTGCGGCTGGGGATCGTCGTCCAGGGGGAGCTCAGATTTTGGGATGCACCTTGTGCCCCCCATTATTATCCGCCACTGCGGGGCAGGGAGACACACACACCATCAAAGCTTCTCTTTCGTTTTAAAAGAGCACGATATGGTACAGAAAGACATGGAACTCCTATAATTCACAGCGAGCAGCTGTTAAGCAGTATTTGGAAGATGAGAAGTAAAACCGATCTCTTACTTTTGGCTTGTCACTCTTCCGTAAAACCTCCAGCAGGTGTCGCCGGAACCCTTCCAGTTGAGAGAGGCCGATCCTGACGGGCAGGTGACAGAACAGGTGACGGCTCCATAGCAACCAGTCACCTCACGCAGACACACACAAGCGCACA
Source organism: Stomatorhinus ivindoensis (assembly GCA_019775895.2). Lineage (NCBI taxonomy): Eukaryota > Metazoa > Chordata > Actinopteri > Osteoglossiformes > Mormyridae > Stomatorhinus > Stomatorhinus ivindoensis. The sequence goes on along the minus strand of JABFEB020000008.1, from coordinate 14,188,971 downwards.
TACATGCTACCGCAGCTTGCAGACTGCAGTCTATTCTCAGGCACACCAACCTTGGGACCAGATCCTTCCCCAGAACCACTGAGGTGACAAACTCTTTGGAGTACTCCATGGCGTCCTCACTGGCAGGGTGCGGGGGCGACACAGAGGGAGACCGAGGGGGCATCAGCAGAACACAAGGCAGGTGTCACTGCACAGGAGCACCCCTGCTCTTATCCAGATGCTTAAAAAAAACCCTCAGGCTTATAAAGCCATACAACTAGACATCCAGCAAACAAAAGGCTGGCTATTTACCCACAATCCACCACTCTCACCTGAGGAGGCCGCCGGGCGGGGAGTAGGCGTAGCAGTGCAGCGTGGGATACTGACGGCGCAGCAAGAAAGACAGGATGGTGGCGGTACCAGCCCCCAGCGAGTGACCCACGATGACCAGGCCGTAGTGTTTGGTGCCTTTTCCCTGAGTGGGGGGGGGGGGGGGGGGCAGACA